>JAGDQP010005753.1:0-76177 GCA_022664845.1 Lepisma saccharinum | reverse complement strand
ATGAAGGTTATGATGTAAGAAATATGTTAGAAAGTGGAAGATATACTATACCCATTCATATAGTTTAGTCATGTTATATAGATAACATAGTTGCTATTTGTCCTTTTCTGATTTCATAATTAGCCTCAACTGTCTTAAGTATAATGTATTAGGATTGTCCCCCCAAATGTGTGAGCATCTTACACTGATGTGTTGCGAAAGATTTGCCGTTTCATACGTCAGTTTAAGGCCTATATATCCGTTCTGCCTATAACTAAATTACTGTACTTCTGTCAGTAAGTTACACCCCATAAAATTTAATTTTTTCTTATCTTTATCTTCTGTCAGTAAGATCATCAATATTCAATATGTCTTTGTGCACAGTTGTGCCGTTCTGTTTCTTCTAAGTACGCGTACTTCACGATGTCTTCTAGACCAAAATGTGTCCAATTTACCTCAATTCACTCTATAGGCCTTTTAAGTATGCAACTTTATGTTTTAGTCGATGTGTAGTGGTTTTGAAAAAAAAAACGCCTGTTTAAGTGAAACAGTTTACACAAAATTATTTAAGATACAACTCAGTTCGGTGAGCTAATAATTGCGTTAAACTAAAGATTTGTTTTATAGAACAACACATCTGGTTTAAATAACATTTTAATTGATTCCGGGTTGAAATGGACTTTGTAATTAAAAGAAAGACGAGTTTATTTGCAAATGATCGTAGCGGGTGGACAAAGACTTGCTAGAGTTTTATACTCATTACATTCACAGGACATATAATTTCTTACCTCAGATGAAACAGAATCAGCCCAGCAACAGAACACCAAAATTCCAAATAATGAGAACATGAAAACTGGAATAAATGACAAATAATTTCTATCAAAGTTATCCAGTAGTCCCACCGCACAGGCAAAACACGACATGATGTAAGCTGCCAAAAAGAACAAGAGCATAACCGTCCATGGTCCAGAAAAACAATTTCCCATTCTCGATGTAATATGGAACATAGAACTGTACAACTCTCTATAGTCCTTTAACAATTTGCAAGAAGTCTTCGAGGAACGTTTAAGAGTGAATACTACGTCCTCATTTAGATTTCTGAAAGATAGTTTACAACTTTCACATAATACCACAAATGTAATAAGGCTGAATATGAATGGAGTGCTACTTAACATTGACAAAGCATAAGACAACATATCTCTTTGCTCATTAATAAAGAAAAACACTGTGAAACTAATAATAGTCCACACACCAAAGAAGCTCAACGTTTTGAAACTCAAAGATCTTACAGACAAAGTGAGCATTTTACCTGTACAACGTTTGAAACCACACTGAAATCTACAAAATTGTCGTAAGAAAATGATGAAAGAGTGACCATTGCACCAGCACACAGGCTCCACTAAGAGGGTATATATCCAGAAAGTGATAAACAATATTAAAGAAACTTTACTCTGAATGTTATCGTCATTATAAACAATTGAAAATTCCTGAACTATGAGAAAGGTAGAATAACTACCAATTGCATAAAGAGCGAAAGAATATATTAATAGTACCGTAGAAATGATTGAGGCGTGTGAGGACTGTTTTTGAATTCGGAATGGAAAACAACCAAAAATTTGTCCAAATCTTATCAACAGCCGAAGATCAGATATTATACAATCGCAAGGATTCTCAGTGTTCAACGAATTATCTATGCTGGAGCCCAACATGGTGCGGTACTACCAGATGCATAAACCAAGACCATCCGAACACAAGCTTTACTTGACTTCAATTATTAATGAACTTGCAAGCGTGGTAAATTAAAAGTTATTACATAATTGATGTAAATTAAAAATAGGAGTTGTCGGAAGCAGTGTTTGATTTGGTTATAAAATAGATTAACAAATACACATCTGTCATTGTACTTTAAGTGCAATTACATTTAATTGATTTCATTTCTAATTTATTCCTGACATTTGATTGCACTATTTTAGAAACAAAGAAGTAACGTTCTTTTGAAATAACTTATATATCTATGTTAAACTAATTTTAAAGTTTGTATATGTCCTAAGATCGCCCTGTTGGTATAGTGCTTACCGTCTCTGATTGCTGATCGAGGGATCTCGGGTTCGATTCCCGGCCCTGCCAAGGGATATGTTTCCCAAAGCGAGAAGTTCTGGGATGGTTTCATTGGAATGCTACTGCGAATCAAAGACACGGGGCGATCATAGTTGGAAGCTTTGTATCTCCTTTCGTCTACTCAGCTTGGAAGCAGTAGACCAACTCCTCCTTCCGGAAGAGGCCTCATTCAGTAGTGGATTAAATACAACTGTGAATTATTATATTTCCCAAAACTTTATATTTCTAAGGAAAGCAGTAGTAGTGGAAAGTCATATGAAAATAATACGATAAAATACATGAAATATATCAGTGTAACTATAAACGTGAGGAGAACCCAAGCGTTACTGAAAAGCGCCTCTAATCCCAAGTAGAAGATAAATTATCTCTGTCTATAAATACTTTCTCTGGATCTGCCTTACTTGTACCCTCGTTGTCTATTTCGTTATGTGTGTTCAAGTATCCAACTGTCTATACTTTTGTTTCTTCCCGGCTTTATCATTTATTCTATCAATGCCAATTCATTCATATTGAACCAAATAACAATGTAACAAACAAAAACGGCCATACTTTAGATTTATTTTTAACTAACATTAGAATTGTGAGATTTGAACATTAAACTTCCCCAATTGTGAAAGAAGTTACTGTTAATTACAATATATCATAGTAAGCCTACGTCAACAATATTAAATAATAGGTTCTATGAAATACTTTACAATACCTTTATAAACTGCATATTACGGTGGATAAATGCGTTTCGGTAAAAAAAAAAGCCACTAACTCTGATACATGCTGGTTTACCAGAGAAGTAATTACCAATATTAAACGTAAATCTTAATTATAAGAAGTTTTCCATTGTAAGAAATGGAAAAGAAAAATTAGTAATCTTTATTATCATTATAGATCATTTAAAAAAGGATATATTGTTAGCTTACCAGGACTTGTTGAACGATACCGATAATAGTATTCTAAATGACCCAAGAAACGTTTGGGAATTTATCAAGAACAAACACGACATCTTCCACCTTCAAATATGACATACGATGGACAAATAATCTACCATAATGATGAGACTGCCAAATGTTTTACAAACCACTTTCAATTAGTATATTAAAAATCGTTTGCAAAATATTAAATACAGGATGGTGTAAACAAATGCGATTTAAGAGATTCAATTGAACTGTTGAATGTAACTTTAAGAGAAATCGAAGATGCCATAAAGAAACTGAAACCAAAAAGTCTCTCTGGCCAGACAACGTACCTCCTTATTTCGTGAAAGGCTGAGGAGAAATTCATAAACTCCCCTGAACTGTATTTTTATTTTATCAATTAAAACTTTTATTTCCGGGTAAATGAAAGGAAGATTTAGTTTGTTCAATTCCAAAATCTAATTCGAAAAATTAAGTTAGAAATTATAAACCTCTACTATTTCTGATATTCATTAATGATTTGTCTATTATGAACTGTAAAAACTGCTATTTGCTGATGACATAAAATTATATTTGGAAATTGCCTCTATTGAAGACAGTAATAAACTTCATTGTAACTTAAACAATGTTACTAAGCGGTGTAAGAAAAATAAACTTGTTACAAGGTACCAAAAAAAGCGGTTTGCCGTTTTTGACGTCCCATAAATCATGCGATCACAGAGAGGAAACGAAATGACGCATGTGTCTGCCAAGCGATCCGGAGCTAGTCTGTCCATCGACTTTCAGTAATACAGGCACGATGCTCACACACAGCAGTCATAGCTCGTCTAATGTAAAAGAGAAATGGAGGTATCGAAGCAGCTTGTTCTCGTGTATTTGTTGTATGACTTTAAAATGGGCCTGTCAGCTGCCGCATCAAGTCGCCGCATATACCAGGCATTTGGTGAGAATGCCGTGAACGAAAGCACCGCCAGGCATTGGTTCAAGAAATTCCGTTCGGGAGATGTGAGCCTCGCTGATGAACCTCGCAGTGGACGATCACAGGTGTTGGATGACGAGGCCGTGAAAACAGCCATCGAGGAGGACAGTGGTCTAACGTGTGATGAACTTGCATAAAGGTCCAATACTTCCGCTGAAACAGTCCGACTGCACCTGCATGGGATAGGGAAATCATACAGGTTAAGCAAGTGTGTATCCCACACATTGTCGACAGCTAACAAGGAACAACGAGTGACAGCCTGTTTGTCCTTGTTCACTCGGCACATGAACACACCCATATTTGATCGCTTGCTCACTGTTGACGAAACGTGGGCCCTCTATGCCACTCCCAAGCGTACCAAACATTGGTTGTCGCCACGAAACCCTGTCCCCTAAACTTCAGGACCACCTGTGCACCCAAAAAAGGTTATTCTCCTGTATGGTGGACTTATCGCTAAGTGGTGCATTACGACCTACTTCAACCTAGTCAGACGGACCATCACTGCTGACTCTACGCACAGCACTTGCAAAGGGTGCGCGTGCATTGCAGCAGAAGGAGCTGGCGTTAGTGAATCGCAAGGGTGTGGTGTTGGGTAGCATTTTCTGTTGGTCACAGCATATCTTACCCTCTTCCCTTTTTTATGGGTCTTCTTTTTCTTTCTTGTTCGTGCTTCATCAGTAATATTTTTTACGTCTTCGATTTTCTTCAAAGGGTTTTATTTGTCCATGTATCAAAGAAGCCCAACCACTTAGACAATTACTTTCATTGTTTGACGGGATTTTTATTCTTATTGTTTCCTTCATTTCTTAGCATTTTTATGCCATTATTTTCTTCAACAATTTTTCTTTCGTTTAAAATCTTCAAAAACAAATTAAAAGATGTGATTGTTGTTTTATTTTCTTTGGAAGTTTGGTCGTTAAGTCACACCCCTTTCATCCTTGTTGCCTGCTTCGATTTTCTTCTCTGATTGGCTGAGGCTAGTCAGTAGTAAAAAACATGGTTCTCGAGTAGGAAAAGTTGCACAAAATTACGCTGGCTCCGAAAAATATATAAAAAGCAAAATTATAACGCAGCAAATGTTTAAAAAAGTTTATTAATATATACAGTAGCATGGACCAATGAATAACAACAATTTTGAGAAGCTGTTTTCTCCAAATTCTTCATAGTAGGAGCTGAGAACCGAATTTCTGCAGTTGGCGTTTTGCATCGTCCACTCTGGTTGCCCCTGGAAGTGTGCGACGAGAAGAATTTGTGACGTTCGTAGCAGTCTGTGTTTATAGCGGAGCTTTTTAAGATGGCGTACACTTTTTCTAAGTTTACCTCTCAACGGGAGGACATAGAAATGACCGGTCTCCTAGTGGGGGGGTCATTCTCCTAACAATTCGTCTCTTCACCAGAGGTTCAAGATAGTCCTAGAGGAGTCTGCTGGGACACTCCGTGCCCCCTCGAAGTGGTGGTAGCGGTACGTATTCTTCGCCTGACAGTGGTTCGCCTCCAAATATTCTTCTGCCCTGTCTTCTCATAGCAGTTTCGGATATTACCGTCACGGGACCATCAACAAGTGCTACTGACATCTGGGCACGGACTACATGAACTTGTTATAACGGCCTCAGCTCTTTGATAAACTGGTATTTTTTCGTTATTTTTAAGAAGTAGGTATGCGTCAGGGGTTCGATTCCTACTACCGCGAAAAAGTCAATATAAGGAATATTACGTAGCACTTCGATAGTTAGATTGGCACTGTATGAATGTCGAAGAAGTTATTTAGCTCTCACGACCCGATTGGGAAATTCGTTAAAGTTAGGGTTATTATAATACCACCATGTAGAGTTAACAATGTTTAGAGTGAGATAGGCATATCTACGATACTGCCCGACCATATAATTGAGTAAAAAAATAGTTCGTAAACCAATTTGCGTAATTCTACATAATAAGTGTACATTTGTAAGTGAAAATGAGCGTATGTCACTTCATAGGCTCTTTATTTCCACCTATGATCGGCGTGGTATACACCAGGGCACAGAAATATTAACTACAAATTGTCAGTGATACAAAGCAAACATTGAATGCAACTATTGTATGCAATTCTTCACAAACTCGTGTTCTCTTCACGAACAACAGTTTTGCTATGATCAAAATACCTTTCCACAGAACAATATAATCATACAGTAATGATGCCTCAAGTTTTAATAATTACGACATGAAACATGGCATTAATAGTATTAAAATTATGCAAATTATGCTGGTGAATATGACTTGCATGAAGCTAATACAACGAAGAGAAACTAAATTATTTAATAACACTAAAAGATATTTATACACTACTTTCAGTTTATTAAGCAAACTGTATTTGCGAATAGTCAATATATCTTTTCATAGCTTCAGTACTTGTATATTTTCACTTGATATGCCTTTTAAAACTAAGGGGTAATTGAACACGTTATATCGATTAAACTTGAAACTGAGTATACAGCAAATAATATTTTTACTTATTTCATTTTAGCACAGGGCAATACAATTAAAATGTTCTGAAAATCAATTGTCTGTGAAATAAGTGTATTTAGCACACTTCTTGTTCCACTCCAACACGAATATGGTCGAAAATGTCTAGTTATAACTTAATGTATCTGTTATTTCAAAATTTGAAATCTCAATATCGGGAAAAGATAACGGAAAAAATGCTTTGAAAACGCTTCTTTCCTTCTTCATGACGTAAATGTATAACTCTCTTCTTTGGAGTTCGAAATTGCTAATATGAGTGAGCAAATTTGGTGAAGGTCGTCTCCTGAACAGATATTAAAATTTAGTACAGTTGGAATTCCAAATTTCTCAGTAGTAATGAATTGCTATTCCAGTGAAGAATGATTCACCACCTAACCCTGATTCTTGAGATTGGAACTTCAGAGTCATACAAGTATATAAAAATAATCAAACGAATTCTTCTTCTTCTTTTGTCATACTATTTCCATGGTTACAAGTGCACTGACTATATATAAGAACCTCCGAGCGGCCGACCATCCTGACTGAAGTTTTTCCAGGATTTTTACTCAGTCACACCAGGCAAATGCCGGAATGGCACCTCCAACATAGGCCCTGATCGACACTTTCCCGAATCCTTTCCGTTCCTCTATTCCGTCCCGAGCCACAGATGCCTAAAGGCCATAAGTAAAAATTCAAAACTTACAGTGTATGTAAGATTTGAAAGTATGAAGGAACCGTATTGAAGGAAATGTGTGATATTCCGTTAATAAAGATAACAGATTGTGTAAATATTGGAAGTCAGTTTTAAGAGATGTTATAACAAATGTCGCAAATTGGAATTTGAAATTGGAATCTATTACGAATATACCAGAATCAAACGGAAAACAGCATTTCTCGAGAATAAAACAACATATAATTAATTTATAGTAATACATTTGCGTTAGAAATGTAGTTTGAAGCGTGCTTATTACATTTCAGCCTGTCTATAACGATATTAACATATATTGCAATTTGTTTTAATCATTCTTACTCGTATCACGAAACACATATTTCTTAATATTGTAACACTGTAACAATATTCTTTATTTATTCTGTAAGGCCGTTTCCATCCTCAAAATAAATAAAACTACCCGAAAATTGTAAGTAATACTATTCTCTAAGTATTTTTCTTACAACGTATATTCTACTTATCTTCAAACATGATCTATTATATCATAATTATTTTTGACAATTTGACGGTAGAAATTGTTTCGTAGGCAAAACCTTTAAATATTGGGTCCACCAAGCTTATGTGATTACGATTTCAAATCTAAGATGACAAATGAAAGACACGATGTTTTGAATGTCCTAGCTGACAAATTTTACTTAGGTTTGTAACCAAATTCCAACATAGTACTCGCCGAAAGACGTTTTCTCTCAGGCTGGTGATTTGATCACTTTTTATGTAAACTTATCAAATACAAAATTTAAAACCAATAAATGAATTTGACACTGGATATGAACAAGAGACATATATAAGAAAATTCGCGAGAGGTAATAACATGCACTACACCATTGGACCAAGTATGCATAGAATAGTTTCTAAAGTATTATTATAATAAGGTTGATAGAACTTCTTACCTCACATGAAACAGTATCAGCATAGCTACAGAACACATATATTCCGATTAACGAGTAGAGAGTTGCAGCAACGAACCAAGCAGAATTTATATCAAAATTATCTAATAGACCCACTGCACATGCAAAACAAGACATAATATGAGTTGTCAAGAGGAACAAGACCATAATTGTCCATGGACCAGTAAAACAACTTCCCGTTGAAGATGTTATATGTAGTATCGTATTGTATAACATTCTATAATCCCTTAGCAATCTAAACGAGCGTTTGGAGGAACATTTGAGACTGAAAACAATGTTCTCTCTGAGATATTCAAAAGATAGGTTGCAACTTTTACATAATATTATAAACATAATACAACTGAACACACAGTTGCTGCTAAATAATAGTGCGAGAACAAAAGAAAGTAGACCACTTCCTTCATAATTAAAATAGTCTGTTATGAAGGAAGTAGCAACCCATGAGACAAGTAGAAATACAAACGTGTACCTCACCCATCTCATTTTAAGGTTGAGTACATTACCTGTACAGCGTTTACAATCAAACCGAAATTGACACCATTGTCCCAGATATTTAGCTAGAGAATGGGCATAACACCAGCACGAAATTATAATCAAGAATGTAAAAGTTCCATAACTGAAGAACAATGCTTTCGTAACTTTGTCCTGAACGTTGTCGTTGTTATAAAAACTACGATAATTGTACATTCTGAGCAAAGTGGAATAAGAAGATAGAATACAAAGAACGACAGAGTATACGAATAAAAAGGGACTAAACTTTGAAATATGTGGTGATTGTTTTTGAATACTATATGGGAAACAACCAAAAGACTGGGCAAATCTTAGTAAAGGCCATATATCAGATACCAAGCAACTGCAGTGTTTTGGTAATTTCATTGAATTGTGTGTAGTGAGGAAAAAACTTGCTGTAAAGAAGCCAAACCTAAAAAGAGCAGACAAATACTGATTCCACAAGACACAGCGAAACAGAAATACACTAGTCTAACTTCCTAATTCACAAGGCTATCGAGGAAGTCGATGCAAGCTTCCTGAATTAAAATTAAAATTTTAATTTGTTCGAAGTGATCCTTCAATTAATAAGTGAAGTTGTTGAACAAGGAAACGCCTTCATCACATTTATCGTTATTGTTGACCGACTATTTTCTGATCAATGGCTAGTTCTCACTCATTGACATTTGTTGTCTTGTCCTTATTCGTCTTATTAATAGCATTGATTATTACATTCCATGTGACACGTTTACATATTTACTTAGTTATTTTTCCGTTTCAAAGACGAGGAAGAGAAAGCTAGTTGCTGAACCTTTGAGTCTAAAAATATCCTTTGTGAAGAAAATCTTTAATATATAGTCCAGCGGCTGGTGTGAGGTCCGTATGAAAAAAATAAATAAATAGCGCAGAGTCTCTTTTGATTAATATCAACCTAGTCATAGACACCTTGAAAATCGATGTCGGCAACCTGTCACTTGGCCCATTTCCAAGATGGCGGCTAACCTGTTCTACCAGCATGCTAATATGGAGAAATTCTTTTTTGACAGATTTATTTCAATCCTGTGTTTGGTGCGTTCACAAAGTTTAGCGGAGGATGTTGTTATTAATGGGCCTATCACATACAAGTGACGTCGTTATTCCGCTAGGCACTCCATGTGAGAGATACACCTTTGCCAACAACAGCAGGCATCTGTATTTTGCAATGATTGTGTTGGCTAATTAAAGGATTGATATAAAAGGTTATTACTTTATTATAGCATACATATTTAACAAAACCTAAATTGAATTATAAACATCAAGAAATAGCCTGAATGTTTAATCTTTCTCGAGTATGAAATGAGTTCAACTTATGAGATAATCAAAATTTGATAATAGTCAATATCACGTAACCTATACATAAAGTGATCACATAGACATTACACAGTGTTATTACAATATTGACTTTCTGTAACTTATGAACATATAACCGATATTGATTTTAGCAGCGTATTAACGAACCAAGTTAGATATACGCTGAACGAATTTGAGTAGAATTACTATAATGAAATACTCAGTACTAACACTAAAGACCGAAGATAAAATAATTATAACGAAACACAATATCGCACTTAAAAATTCTAAATATGTAGTTTGCTTTGTGAAAACGTTGCTGTAATTTTCAGCCGTATATTTACAAAACGAGCAACATGTTACTTTAGTCTTCAGACAATTGCATCTTTTCCTGTAATGTTCTACATCAAATCCTTCAAGCGGTCAATAAGAAACAATGTTCCCTTTATAGGTGTAGTTTGCAGAACCCCATTCTCTGCACCTCAGCAACAGTTATTCACTAGTGAAGATGTATTTTCACATTTGGAGAGGATTTTTAACCATATCAGAACTTGTAAATCCACCCGTAGGATGTGATGTTGGTGAGTGTAAACACAGATTAATCTGGAACGATATCGATCTACTCTTCATGTATAGCGTAGCCCATCTAAGTTTAAACATTCTGAAAAATGCTGTAGTTCACGAATTTGCTGATACAGAAACTTTACAACGTTTTTTTTCTAAACTACAAAACAATTTATCAGATACTGTGTTCTCTACCAACATCTCTTAAAAAGTCAACAATGTGTGATTGGACACCACAAACTTGAAAGCACTACGCTGGTTGTGTCACATCCCGTAAGAGCGTGCAATGCAGGAGATATTTTGTAGATATCGCCGCCGACTGCTTACACAATGGAATGCACTGGGATGTAACGATTCTACTTGCTAATTCCAGCCAGAAACCACATCTGCTGTACATCCATTTTTTGGAAGGTGAAAAAGGAGTGAATTGGAAACAATAGCATAAACGTTTCGGAAGATCATAACACAATTTCGGACCCGAGCAAACTTTGCATCATACCTATCAACTACTATATAAACTTCAAATGTGCCATAGCACTGAAATGCTGCAAATAATAAAAAACACAAAATCTGGTCCACTAACTCTCTGCCTATTCCACATGCACTATGTCGGCGTCTATGGACTAGGGTATACAGCTATTACAACAATGATGAACCCTGTTTTCATGGACTGTGATGGTATGAAAGAAACATTTGGTGGGTCTGGTGTTCAAGGTCTTTCATAAAAGGTGACTGTACGCATTTCTTTAAGGAACCATCCGTTTCATGTGAATTTGCAAACGTTCAATAATAAATCCATTGTGCTTTTTCTTACCTATGTCAAAAAGATATAAAGCAAAACATGCCTTACTTCAGGATTAGCAAGTTCAGATGTAGTAATGTTATAAAAGGTTCCATATTTTTCTCTTGCCTGAAAAGGTACTCCACAAAATGTATTATTTTGCTAAAATCTATTTCGTCCTTTTTATTTTCCCTCTACTTCTTGTATTTTATAGATATGTCCAAGGTGACATCTGTGTGTATATCCTAAAAGTCTTCCAGTAACAGGGACGTATTACTATAATGTGATAAGTAAGATGCCAACGGTTGACTGTATCTGCCTTGGCACGTATGCCAATCACACTTCTTCCTGTCTTTGAACAATGGTTGAATGTTTGTTCAAGAGCATGATCAGCCGCTACTTGATTAAAACGATCAGCAGAGTGTTTCACGCAAAAGTTACTAGCTTGAAATTCTGCGTACACTGAAAGAGTTGTACTTTCTAACGTACTAAAATATCAACGTAACTTTGTGCCGCGACATTGGCAACAAGGAGCCAAGCCCTCTCCAGGGGAAATATTACCACATGGCAACCATCAATTACTGATGATTTTGTAGAAAGGTACTAGAAATTGGTACCAAAATCATAGCTCTTGGTGCAATAGTTCTAATAGATTCTCGAGAGGGTGGTGGCTATCTGTATACTAGAAATTATTAACCGGCAATCTACCATCATATGATAACAATTTTGCTATTGCAACCTTACAATTAGGCACCAACGCTACAACTCTAGGTGTAAAAATAAAAAAAAAAAACCGTGGTCACTTGTATACTAGAGATCACATGTTCCAACGGCCATATTGGATTCTCACATCCGCATATGGCCTCAGACAAACCACCCTAAGTGCGACCATCGCTTTTCCTAACACTTGCCTCTTAACCTATACAACGACACTATTCATAATATTGTTTCATCAAAGTGCACACAGGGGGCCGGGGGATTTATTTCGAGCATTTTCATTGAATTTGACATAAGTTAGTTTTCTTTATATACTGCGGACCAGGTTGGACATCGTCTCTTCCTTCGTAAATCAGTACTTCTTTTCCAATTATCGTAATGACTTTGCGCTTTGATACAGGCGTGTGCGAGTAATAATACCGGTCGTATTGGCTGAAGTTGTCCAGGTTTTAATTAAATTCGCTCGGCGATCAGCGATGTTCCTCTTCCTTACCACAAACAACGAAACTGAGGTACATAGTCACTCTTTCTAGTAAGTGCGGCAGGCCTTATTTATCAATACAAAGCAAAATATTAACAGTTTTAAACAATCACCTTTCTTTAAAAAATAAAAGTGTATTTCGTCTTTTAAATCATAATCATACGTTCACAGCGAGATGTTAGCTGCACAATTTATTATGCCCGCACATTACATTCACATTTGTTTTATACATCACATAACCTTTCAAGTAAATCTGCAGTCATTATCACGTGTCCTGTTAACTGAATCATTCGAACCTATTCTATAAAAATGAATGTTTCTGTATTTGCGATGCCTAGAAGCAATGTCTGTTGGGTAAAAGGCAGGATATGGTTGGCATAGTTGGCTCATTGTTGCGTGGTACCGCCAAAAGTAACCCTACATTCGTCCAGTATTGATTTCAGTTCGCAAAATTGGTAATATTCGCCAACCAAAATCATATCTTGTTTCGATAATGTGAGACCAACAAGTGGATTTCGGCGTATATGAAATAAATTTGCTTTAATTTTGCCATTACGGACTAATTTTACTAAAATGACACCTGAAAGTATCTTACGAAACTTACAGTAATTAGCAAGATTACCTTTCAAAGCGTGCTCTATCAGATGTACCCGTGGCTCTGGGAGAAAGTATTGGACTATCCTATTTTCGTACAAAGACAATAATTGTTATAGCTAGTATTTCTGAATAAATGCTACCTTTTTCTTTTTAACGCATTTCAAAATTTTTAATAGTTGTTGAATTTTGAGTTTGGGTGAACCAATGTTTGAGAATCCTTGGTTGGCGGAAGGGAGGCCGTGCGGACAAAAAAAAATCACCAACAATGCCTGCACCAGCATGGCGGAACCGTCTGACCAATGATCAGCCATCATTGGCTCAACCTATATTGTTACGAGGGATACTATCAACATATTTTAGAATCTTCGATATCGTTAGAAGAATCACAGCGTTAACATTCTCCTTCGCAACATGTTCCTGTCTTGAAGAGGAACATTTGTGACAGTATAAACGTTTCAAATGCGATTTATAAATACTCCTTTCTTTAATATTTTTGTAAATACATGCATGCAGAGGGCAACCATGGGTGGTGATGAAACGAAAGTGACTAGTATTCAAAGACGATCAACAATGTTTTTATTGTCTGTTTTTTCTAACTGGATTGTAAAGTTAATGAGAATAGAGCGCTTGTGTCATGTTAACCCTCACAAGAAGTTGTTTGTTCGTAATAAAGCTAAACGATTTGTCTGCACGTTGATGCGGAGTCAATAAACTATTTCGACTAAACTTGGGAGTTAAATGTCTTTGGGACTGCCACCCATCAGCTTAACGACCACGAAAACTATGGTTCCGATATTAATATATGTCGTTTTCGATTATCTTTACATACCCCTTCCCCCTAGGGTACTCCTGTGTAGCCTTGTCGGTAGCCCGTTCGACTTCAGTGCGAGCGGTCTCGGGTTCGATTCCCGGTGGAGGCTTAAAATTTTCGGTGTTGACCCAGCATCGTGAGGACTATTGGGTAGCTGCTGTGAATAGAAGACAGTGGCGATCACAATGAGGGCTTCGCCTCTCCTCTCCCAACCCGTCTGGTCAGCCTGTGAGCAGTAGACCAATTCCACCCTCAGGGGAGAGGCCTCATCCCGTAGTGGATCGAATATGGCTGTGATTTATTATATATATCCAATGGCGGTCTAATAACATTCACGCTCATCATCTAACATAAGTTTTACTACTATTGATGAAGGAAAGAGGATATGAAGGAAGAGGTGTACATAATTGGGCTGTTTATAATCTGTGTTCATTCTTGGTGTTGCTTAAATCAAGGTCAACTATTGTTTCTTTTTTCTCGTTTGTTGAGCGTCAGTAATTAAACAGATCGAAATTGTACAAATTTATATGCGGTCGTCAGCTTTCTTCTAATACCACACATGTAACGGAAGAGTGGACAGCGTTCTTTTCGAGAAAATAAATGGCAAGAACACACACGAGACCCCGCTCGAGTCAAAAACGGCAAGCTTATTGTTTTAATATTATAGGAATTACAATCTTAAGTATTACATCTGCATGAGCTTTCAGTCCAGTGCACGTGGAGAGCATAAAATTCAAAACACGGAGTAAAGTGTTGTAAGTGTAGCCTAATTCCAAATGCAACTTTTAAATACAATGTTCATTCGCGATGTGCTTTTGGTACATTTTCCACGAATCGCATACATTTTGTACTTAACAATTTAGTACTGTGTTTGATTTGATGCCTTGTATTTGAAGACCATGGGAGGAACGTGCTTTGTCCATATTAGGGCCAAATTGGGTTAGGATTGCCATCTGTTAGCACTTTGAAACAGCTTTAAAAATTATCATTCTTTGAGAGAATATCTTAGTCCGTTAATTACAAGATAATCTTTCTTTGATGTATAGGTTTATCAGTGTGGAAATTGAGTCACTTTGAGGTGGGGGGAGTTTGTATTTCTATACTAATGAGCAGTTTCGTTTTGTTCCACAACGGTCCTACACCCTCCGCTATTCCATGTTCATGTGTTTCATATATTTAGTGTATTATTTTAGGCTTTTCACTGCATGTTTTTCATCAGGGGTTACTTAGGATTTTGTCCTTACATTTCTTTGTTTATTGACACATTCTCTTTAATTTTTGTAATCACAAATCTCTCCAAAAAAAGTTTATAAAAACATCAAATTTAAAAAAAGTATGACAAACTTTGTAACTTCACGTAACTTTTTTAACGCACTCTTTATTTTTTGAACATTGGTAGTTCTGAATATAACTTCTAGAATAAATAAAACGAAACTCTACACAACGTACAAATAAGCCAATCATAATATATACGTTCTTCTAAAGTAACAATTTACGCCACCCATCTGAGACGTGCTTATTTACAATACCTATTTTATTTTATTTTTAAATTCCAAAAAGAAACTTAGAACAATGTTCAAATTTTGAAAATCTATTATTTATTAACATCTAGGAAATGAATTTAATCATATTTTGAAACTTGTTCTTTTATTCCAAATATTGAAAGTTCGTAAAGGACTTCCCCAGGCCTTCAAATTTCTTTTCAATAGCAAACATCTTTAAATTATGGATTAGTTCATTCGGCACTGTATTATCTCAGTTGCTTTTTTTAAATATATCTGCTATTTTTAAATATATAATAAAAGGGGTCCTGAATAAGAAGAGCTCTTAAAACAGAATTGTAGTTGCATTCCTTTGTTTTTGGGGCTGCTGAGTTTTTTGGCGTTGACTCGTCTACAAGTAACATTTTTGCAGATCCCCAAATCCACAAGGATGGAAAATTAAAGATTTCAGAATTTGTGAACCAAATTGATAAATAAGAATATACATAATTAAGATCTGTTGATAAAACCGCTTTGGAAGACAAAGCAATGGGGGTTCCGAGGAAGTATCTAGAGGTGCCTGGGAATTCCCCACTTTTCCTCTTCAATTACCAGGCGGGTTACCTTTCCCCAAATACCCCCATAAACCGTTTATGTAATGGTGATTATCAACCTTTCCTGTCAAATTAACAACATAGACAAAGCGCGTTCTGTTCTTCATTTGTTATACACCAACTTAACTATTTGAAATAGAAAATGCAATTATAATTTCTTACTAACTTATTAAATAATGTTTAGATAGTAATTCTGATGAAGGTTATTTTCAAAACGTTACCATTGGAAGAGGAAAGACATTTCATTTCATTTACCATTTACGTTACCATTTCAAAACAGGAAGAGTAAGAAAGGGGGAGGTGAAAGAGAAATATCTCGGAAAACAACTTTATTTGTATTTTGAGAAAGAATCACGAGTCGAGTACTGGGATCGTTATGAAGCAAAGTGTTCTGTGTAACAATATTTTGGCATTCCAGTTTATGTACAAAGTTTCTGCTCTTATTTATGACTCATGATTGCACGTGGCTCCACTTGATATAAACGCAATATTGGACTCCGGCAGAATTGAAGTTGCAACACTTAATCTAATAAAATATTCACTGCTTCGTGCTATTGACGTATTTTGAATGACTATGCAGTAATCGGAAAATAAAGAATACAACTGCAATATAATAAGTTTTATTGTATTTCGTTACACGGTGCAAATCACTGAGTATACGTGGATAAACTCACGATATACGTAAACATAATTTTGACTTCCGTGCACGCTTTGCTTTAGTAATTGCATCAATAATATCAACCAACTTTTGAGTTAAAATGATATCTCTACCGTTAGAAGCAAAATGGTGGCATTTGTGGCTGCATGTGAATTTTATGAAGAGTGAGTAACAAATTGTTTTTGAATTCTATTTTTAACTCTGATAATTATTCAATTACAAATATAATATTTCGATTACGCAGACATTTATTTATTTCCTGTTTACTAAAATAAGAGTATTTTCATCAAGCTCTTAACATGCTCTCCCCCACTAGAAAGCACAAAGGCAATGGGGGTTCCGGGGAAGTATCTAGAGGTGCCTGGGAATTCCCCACTTTTCCTCTTCAATTACCACGCGGGTTACCTTTCCCCAAATCCCCCGATAAACCGTTTATGTAATGGTGATTATCAACTTTCCCTGTCTACTTTAAGGAAAGCACATCTTCATGCTTTATGTAAGAATTTATCTACACATATTCATAAACATTTATAGCCAATGTTCCCTTTTCCATCCGTACAAGAAGCGTTCATCTTATTGTCGTTTCCATCAGGCCATCTTCAAATTCAAGGACATGGTTTAGGGAGGAAACCAGAGTAATTCAAAAGTCCCAATATATCCTGATAGTACACAAACCAACAAGGAAATGAAACCGTAGTAGAAATGACAAATGGTGGAAAGGTGCTTCATTTTAGAGTACACGATTAAAGCGTACCCCGTATTCATATCCGCCATATTGGATGGAGATTTCTTTTCCAAATCTGAAATGAGTCGTGTGAGTTATCAAACAACACTTTAATCTTCCCACAAATTCATTGCAGCTCTTTGGTTTGGTCTAGCTGTTACGGTATCGGCGATATATTCACTGAACATGTGTAAAGATTTGTTGCATGATGGGTTCATTCATCCAGCAGCGTCTTTTTCGTGCCGGTGACTCTGCCATGGTAATAGGTACGTGAAGTATGACGCCTGAAATAAAATTCAAATTATCATTATTATTATTATAACACTAAAACTAAAATACTCCCTTACACCATCATAAATCATATGATGCAAATTGTAACTAATCCTTCTCTTTTCCTTCTTCCTTCTTGATTTTCCATCCGTTAGTCCTGCCAGATGTTTATTATTTCCATAGTTGACAACATGTTGGATGTTCCATACCTCCCACTAGGAACTCACTCAGTTGAGATGGTTAAAGCTTCTTGGGGTCCTTCTGGTGCCACGTTAATTTCTTCTTTCTTCTTTGCTTCCACTGGTTCATATTTCCCACATTTCACTTCATTTCGCTGCATGTTCACCCATCTTATTTCGCTATTCTAATTGTTTGTTGAAGAGCGGAAAGTTTACATTCTGTCTGTTCCACGACCATTATTCTGGAATGCAATGTCATCACACATAAAACTGCCTCACGAAAGGAAAGAAATACGAACTGTTTCCGAAACCGATACCCCAAACATGAAATTATAAAAAAAACAAGAACACAATATACAGGTTATTGCGTCAATGTATTTGGTCTCTTCTATTCATAATTCTTTTGTAACTCACATTTATCTGATGTCAGAAGACCACGACGCAGACTTCGTAGAGCCAGTTACACTTCTCCGGTTGATGTAGGATGTCGTATGTTGCTTGACCTGTCAGATTCTCATTTGAATTTGGAATTTGAATTTCATTTACAGCATTTAAGTATCTAAGTCTCAGGCTGGGATAGAACAGAGGAAAAGATTCGGGAAGATAACGTCCAGGGCCTATGTTGAAGATGATATCCTGGCATTTACTTGGTGTGACAGGAAAAACCTGTCAGGATGGTCGGCCGCTGGGATCGAACCCAGGACTTCCCAAATGCTATGCCAAGGCTCTACCACTGAGCAACGCTGACTCGGTTCCTCCCTTTCATCTTTATTTATTATTAGATACTCTGCGGCTACATGCTCTGAAGTAGCCACTTGTCCACATGTATCTTTATAGGAGGCTATAATGAACAATTTTATGTAACGTCAAAATTATACTCCCGTCTGCCCTTACAGATAACTAAAGTTCAAACACAAAAGGATCGTGAAATTTGTAAAATTTCTAAGTTTAAATATGATTAGGATCCTGATTTTTTTTTTCGAAAAGTAATGATAGTTTTCATGCAGATAGCTGCGTAAAGTTTCTCGAGAAGGGTAATGAAAATTTAACTTTGCAGACTTTTCAGAAAATATTTTTTTTTGTATTGTAGGAATAATAAAGAGCTAAATTAAAATATGTTGTCTTTCTCCTTGATTTCTTTCTAGGTGAAATGCTACAAGCGTTTTAGCTATGAGCGGGACTGTGTATGATGTTGCGTCGTGTAGAAAATGTGTTTCTCAACACAACATTTCATGCACTTCCAGAGTCAGCCAGAAAGGCTAGATACATTCTTGAGAGGTAAATTAAACTTATTCTAATAGCAAAAGAATTGTAATAATTTTATATGAAAGCATGTAACGATAAATAATTCTGTTAACTACAGGTAACAACATTTCAGATTAGAAGTAACTTTGATATCACCATTAGGTTTGTGATAAAATAACAGTGCTTTCTTCGTACTTCCTTTTGCTATTTGAAAGGATATTATTCTGTTGAAAGTACTTCGAGTTGGAAGTAAATTCTGAAAACTTTTGAATCCTTAACGTAGAAATAAATAGTAAAATTATTCACTATTTCGGGAATTTTGGATTTTAATTTTTGAGTTTCGAAAATATATAATGATGTATTTTAAGTTCCAAATTGCGATAATTTCGATATTTTGATAATTTTGTTTTATTTCGGAGATTAGAGTTGTTAAAACTAAACAAATCTTAAGATTGGTTGATTGAATTATTATTAGCGTCGTAAACAAGCTGGTGAATTTGTAGGAACACGATCTACAGGTTTCGTTAATGTGGAATCCGAACCACTGGGTTCGAGAGATCCCGGCGGAAATTGAACCCGTAACCACGAGGAAAGAAAGCGAGTGCGCTAACATGACAACCATTACGTGGTCACAAGTCTTAAAACTTTGACACAGATTCCAAAATAGGTGATCTATCTCTGCTATAGTCTAACATTCAGCATTTTTCAACTAGTGGTCCTCAGACCACCTGTAGTTTGCAAAGATGGGACAAATGGTCCGCTGTCCGAATACAAATGTAATTCCATTTTAAATAAATTAAAGATTTCACTTTAATATTTTAATTCTCCTCTACTTTACTGTATTTCGGTAGGTATTCAAAATATACCTTAATATTTATTATGTTAAAACACAAAGTATACCACAAACGTCAGTAATATACATAGAGTTTTTAAAATTAGGTCTACACAACTTAGACGTCCGTAGAATTTTTTTAGACATAATACTAGTCCTTTTATTTAGAAAAGTTAATAGTCGCTGGTCTAAGACAATATCTTATGGACGGAATAAATAAGAACAATGGACATTTCCGGTAGTATTTTTTATTGCAATAAAAAATTCGTTTCTTAAAGTAGACTACGGAAAATATTTTCTTTTCTTTCTGTGATGCATTTATGAAGAGAAATAACGACTTGCTTCAAAAGAGTCTCAGACTTGCGCTTAATCGGGCGCCGCCATGTTATGACGTAATCAGTCTTCCGACTGCTTGTCATTAACATACAGATGGTATTTGATTTGTTAGTATTGTTTTAAAGAGATAGCAAAAATGGATCGAAAGAAATAGTATAATTGGTGAATAGCGTTTCTGTATCCTTTAACACGTTATTTAGTTAGTTTTATTCATTTAAAATTGATTTTTACTTTTAATACTTTTTTAAGATATTGATATATTTTGGTAGCTTCAATGAATGCAAGTGAAGCAATTTTCAATAACTTAAAAGCACATGAATTAATAGTGCTCGTTACTGCCATCTGTTAACAATTTAACGTACCACTTGTAGCCCGTGAATATAATTGAATAATTTTAATATGTCATTGTAAAAATAATAATGAAAGCATGTAAGAAACAAAAACGTAAATTGAATCTATTACATTGAAGTTACTCTTACGTTTAGTGGAGTAAAATAAAACATGGCCTTTGAAAGGATTCGAACAACCTTAGGTGAAAGTATAAAAAGTTAAAAGTTGCATGCGTTAACCAACTGCTCTAAATTTTCAAGACATCAAAAGTGATACAAACCAGTGATTAGAAGAGCACTGCAAGTTAAGACTGGCTGCTGTCATTGTTTGGAACAATTTCTGTTATTGAAAACATGTTTTGGTGTTTTAACTTATTGAAATGTGTTCTGCAGATTTGTACATTAATTATTTTGTTAAGTGATGATGTGAATGTGCTTTCTCTTTTTTGTTTTATCGTCCTCAAATTTCTGAATATGGAACATAACATAGGAAGAAGCATATAGCTACGGAAATAGTACCAATTGATTACGCCAAACTAATCAGAGGATGATTTTCGTTGTATGACGTAGGAGACTGAATTCTCAGTACTTTATGCTATATTTCTACGTAACGGAAAACCGTAGCGCTGAAATTTCAAAAACAAAAGATATTATTTAATCTGATGTACACAACCAAATTGTAAAACATGTAAGGACAGGGAAAACGGAAATGTCCATTGGAACTCTAAACTGGCCACTAAATATTGCAGTATTCGCAATTCTTAATCAACATTGTTGCGTTAATCGCTGTTGGCCATCGCTGAGTATGTGTATGCAGCTTTGATTTTGGCGTTCGGTCTCCATGTTCCGTAAATGTGTGTCTGTATTTGTCGGAGAAATAATGAAACAATCCGGTACGTTGAATCATTTCTTGCATCAAAAATTTATATCAGGTAAATATTGCAAGTTAGAAACAGTGTAAGTATCAAAGTAACGTATAAATACATCAGAAACATTTAGTTACAATATATTGTATTGTGTTCTGGGAGTCCTTTTCAGGTCAACCATCTTACTATATTTTCAGTTGCGTGTAGTGTGTCTTTCTGAAGATTGGAATAGTTGCCACATTTTCTGTAGGGGGAGATTTCATTCCAATAATCAGATGTCTCCTTACTACATTAAACTATAGTAATTTTAAAAAGAAACCAACAACTGAATGTACGTTCTTGGAATTTTACGCAGGTCTCTACGCAATTTCTTGTATTATGTTTACAATCACCCATTAAATATTACGTACTTTTCTATCAGGACGTGTGGCAATAAATTAGTTGTCTCTGGCTCAAACTTATCTAATAGCGTGTGATACGCCCGTAAGGTTGAACGATAGATAACTCAATCGAAACGTCCTTCCCCAAATGGGTTGCGACTGCCACGAATTGACTTCCTGGAGCAAATTGTCCCTGGTTGTCTAGACGTTTGCTGTGTCACTGAAAAAACAAGCGTTTGCAGTCCAAATCCAGAATTTTGACTTTGAATACTGATTGCAAGGGATCCATAACTGTTGGTTGTTCCGTAAATTCGACAACGTCTCTAATATCATGGGCTCTGTCATGGCTAAACATAATTACATTCTTTTCTCGATCAATGGTTTCACTTTTGCTATCCATGTTCCACCAGAGCAACGTGCGAGGGTGTATCATTAGTACCTATCAAAACCAAAATATGATACTACTATTTATTGGCGATGATTCCTTTGCATTGGCAGTGGTGCTTTGTATGTACATCCCTTCGTGAAACACTAAATGAAAATAAATTCCGATGTTCTTTTCAATTACCAATGAAACCGAATGTATAAAGTCAATATCATGAGCCATGACTTTCTAACATACATCAACCCTAAGTCATTGTCAATTATTATTAAAAAACTATTTACGAAATTTTTTCCTAAAGAAAGGACCCGGAAACAACATCATCGTTGTGAATGACCATTCACCCCATTGTAATTATATTTTAATGATACCTCGCTATACTTTCCCGTATTTGTGAAACATTTAACTTTCTTCTTTGCTATGAAGATATTTAAAAGATATCGCGGAAAGGTTTTGATAGACATTAATTACATATATTCTTATTTATCGAGTTCATGGATTTTCAAATCCCCAGATTTTTCACTAGTTGGTACATTCAGAGGCCCAAAAACTCTGCAAGTTGAAGTGGAAGCCTTTATATAACATTGTTTTCGAATACTGAACATAAACGAACTAAGTATCTTTCAGGTGTTTTCAACACTAAACTTGTACGACTTATATGTTACCACACAACAAACCCAAAACGTTCTTAATGTACTTAATGATGTTATATAATTTGCAAGTAAACAGCGATGGGTTTAAAATACGAAATTATGGCAATAAATAGGTTATAAAAAATGTAATTTTCACAAAGCAAAAATCGTAAACACAATCATGTTATGTTCTTACACGAGACACATATTGTAGGTAATTAATCAATAATTAACTATCTAATTTTCTTCTTGAAATAAGAATAACTCTTGATATTTGAGATACAAACCTTAAACTGAGAAAAAAATCATTAATGACCAAATAATTGAATCAATGAACGACTATTTAGAAATCTTACCCGACGTCCACTAAAAACTCTGAACACCCAGTCATTATCTATCACATGGATCACTCTCTGTATATAGGGTCCACTGACAATAAACGAACTCATGAACTAAATTATGGATAGACAATAGACTCTTTAGTTAATCAATACTTGGATATTTTGCAATATTCAAATGTAAAAAAACAACCTTGAATTATTCAGGTCATTGCCTTTTCAGATATGAGGCAAACGATTTAGTCTCGCAGATATGGATGAATGTATGTCTCAGATCAAGCAAAAGACAAACAAAATACTATAGGAGCTAAAACGTTTCCATAAAAAGGAAAGAAAATAATGTGTAGTGTACATCTTTGATACGTGCAATGATAAGAAGGTAAAATCAAATGTTCAATTCCCTTTTCAGGTTACTCTGGTTGAGTCTTTTTGTAATTGGAGTTGTGCTGACTGTCTATCTCATTTATCAGTCATGGAGGAAATTCCAGGATAGCCCTGTTGTTGTGACCATCGAAAGGAATTTCAACGAATGGAGAGTTCCGCTGCCAACCGTTACACTCTGTCCACCAAATGCATTACGTCGTGGCTACAAAAGCACCTTGAAAGAGTAAGTACTTCGTTACAAGTTAACTTCAGTTGAAACGAAGCTGGGTGCTTGTTGATTTTACCCCCACAAAAAAAATCGATTTGCTTATATTTTTATTATATAAAGCCTTTGTTTTTCGTTAATTTTCATACAGACATATTTCAAAACTACTGATTTCTTGTCTTGTATTTAGTAGCAACATGCACAAAGTTTCTCATCATTAAAAAATAGTTTGCTTCTATTTACACTAAAGCTTTTGTTAGCCGCATTATTTCCTTATTTTCGTGAATATTTTGTAGCATATAATGTTTCGAATTGGTAGGTAAAAGAAACGAAATATTCGCCCCTTAGGAAGCTCATTTTAATAGATCTTCGAGGTGCCTTTATGAAATACCCCTGTTTGAACCATCCGTTCATTCGCTTCTGAAATAACAAGAACGTAAAAATAAATATAAGCAGTTAACAGACTCTATTTTCTATGTACGTGTTTATTGGTTTAAATGAGTGATGATGGCCCATTCAACGTATGGATTTGGATCCAATTTTTACCAAAATAATCTTACCTCTTTTGCTAAGGAACTTACAAGTTTGCTTAAAATATGGACATCAAATAAAGAGGATAGGAACATTAATTGTCCTTAATATCCCAACATAAATTAACGTGTTATTAGATAAATTTTAAAATACATTTAAATGTGTGAAGTACATTTAAAAACAGTAATGAAACAATCATATCGCGTAAAGGATTCTTGTATTTTGTTTGAATAGTCTCAGAACAAAAACATGTGATTCCTAAGGATTTCAGTACCCTGATGACGATAGTGTAAACCATTTTACGCTATCACCTAAACTTTTATCTGGAAACGCAATTTTATAAGCGCACGGCTGCATGTTATTGTTTTCAAGGCTCTTTGAAAGCAATGGACAAAGATGCAGGGGTATTCAATTTGTAAAACTTTCCTGGGATTAGTAACGCGAAAGTCAAAGAGGTTGTTTTCATTTGGCCAAAGATTTGTGCCTTGATAAAATACGAGGATAAGTGGTATATGAGGCATATTTTTTTCAGAATAACCGGTACGTGTTGGAACATATCTAATTTTATTTCCGTGATCAGCGTATGTGATTTAGTACAGAACATCTCATTTCATCCCCCAGAAAGACACAAAGTTAAAAATTGTTGCACTGTGTAATGCAATCCTTTAACGTCTAACATAATATGGTCTGACTTTACGTCGATACCTGTGCACTACCTTTAGTAAACTATATTACTTTTGAGAACCGACGTAGACAGATTAAGAACCTATTCTCATTTTACAATATACTATTTATTTTATGTACACTAAATGAATAAAAGTTTCGAAATAAAACGCTGTATCTGTCAATTGATTCATCATGCCGTGTAAGAAAATTGACGCAGCCACAATGCAGAAAATCCACCAAAGGTCTCACATTTACCATAGCTATGTTTAAACTCTTTCCACTTGTATAGTAGACGGGGTTGGAAAAAACGTTTTTTAACGTATGGTTTATTATATAAAAGGTAAGGATATACCCCATATAATGCGCACGCACCGTAAACAGCGCATGAGGATGTAGAAGTAGCGCTTCACATATTCTCGACCAACGGTACGAAGTGAGGTGGTGTAGTTAGTCCCACGTTCGGCTGCCTTTAGCTCGCAAAGTGGCCAGCAATACAAAGGACACTCTGGTACTCAGTTTGATAGGAGGCAGAGTATACATCAGAGCGCCAGGAATGGGAGAAGTGACGGAAAATTTTCCAGTTGCCTTGCCGGGATTTGAAAGACTCTTCTTGACATGTTCTCTCATTCGGGCAAAAAGGAATTCCATTTGCTTTTTAAACAGTCTGCATTTCGCTTTTACCGTTTTATTATTTTCGGAAGGATTAACTTTGATAAAGGGGTTCCAGATTAATTATTGTTTTCCTTCTTGTGCACCCCATTGATAATACGTCTAAAACGAACAGCAAAGAAGCAGAATACCTGATAAGTTCTACTACCCGAAAAAATTGTAAAAGAGACAGGGGGACCCCACGTACAACTCATCCGGACTGATTGTTTCTTATTCTTTAGGCTCTAAATAAAATGTATAGCGATGTTCCCCAAAATAGAAAACTGGTTTAAATTAACATGGCGTCCATTATTGGTCGAGAATTGTTCTACAGCCTATTTTTTGTAATATATTTCAATGAACCCCTCCACGTACGCCGATTGACATTTCGGGAGAAATGTTACATTATTTCTTGTTGTATAAATAAAATTTATAGCAATGTTTCAAAATAAAAATGTCGTTTCACTTGAAAATCGGCATTGTATTATTCCTTTGGTCCACAGAAATTGTAATTATACGATAAACGCCACATAAAATTGGGAGTCTGAACGCCCGAATATGAAGAAAAGAAAAGTGGAAGCTTATAACGTGCATTGCATGAAGTATCAAATGAAAGGATAATTTGAACTAAATATCAATACGTGTTATTTTGTTCAGAAAGGGATTTTAGGTATAGCAAATATTAAACTGTTTAAAAAAGCAAAATACAGTAATGTCAATTTCATTTGGAAAATTGGTCAAAGACCGTTCTGTGCACTTTTTTTGTTTTAAAAAAAGAAACCTTTACGTTGAGATTAAAACTAAAAATCTGACTTCGAAACAGGCACTTCGTTACTTATTTGTGCCTAAAGAAAAGGTAATTATATCATAACCCTCCCACACAATTGGAGGCCTGGAGGAAAGAAAAGCGGGGCCCTAAAAATGATTTTCGTAAGTGTGTCATATTATGGAGCATAACATAAAATGGAGTTTTCGGGCTGAATACGAATATGATTTATTTTTCCAGAAAAGGATTTTGGGGATTCCAAATTTGTACTAAATGAAACTGCTAAAATAAAAAACAAAAAACGGACCCCGTTTTTTTCTAAGCAGTTTCACTTTTTGCTATAAATTTGAACCTAAAGACCATAAATATAATTCATATTCAAATTATAAATTTGAAATGCCTAAAATATTTTTCTAAGTAATTTACTTCATATCCATATTCTGTCGGAAATCGACTTATTTTGATACCCCATATTACCTCACAATCTTCATCTTTCAGGTCAGGAGGTTTTCTACCTCTTCTCCATTCTAAGAGGTTCCCAATTTGTAGAAGCCGTTATCGCAGATTACCATTTTTTGGGGGGCCAGAAATAAGTAACACAGTGCGGGTTTAAACGTTGCAGTGAATTCTATTTTCCCCTCAGGATTAAGGGCTATTTTTTTTACAGATTCTTTTATAAATAAGGGGGTTTTCAGCTATTTTTGGTTAAAAATAGCATTGTGGTTATAACCAGTTACATTTTTCTAAAAGACTTTGCTATAAATTTCGAATCCTTAATTTTTTCTGAAGAATAATTCAAATCTATATTCAGTAGAAAAAACCCTTTCATTTGATACCCCACACAATCTATTTTATCAATTTTTCCCATACTCACAGCTTTGAAGGCTTTTAAAGTATAATCAAAATGGCAGCCATTATGGTCTAAAACCAGTTTTCTTTTTTGGGAAGATCGCAATAAATTTTGTTTATACCCTAAAGAATGAGCAAACATTGGTCCCAGTGCATGAAGGGGTCACGTGGGGTACCTTTGGTTCCCCGACTCAAACTCCAAGCACCGATTGAAGAGTGATTATCAAATCTGCACAGTGACTCACTATTGTCGCTTTGCTCATAAACATGAACATAAGCAATGTTAATCAAAGAAGGAAATACATGCCCATTGAGTTGTTCTTCTCCTAGCGGTTTTTTACGATAAATAGAACGGAAGAATTGAAATATGAACCTCTTGTTTCATGTTATTGATAGCGAATTAATATTTCCTGCTTCAAAGGATAAAGAACAAACAAAACAACCTATTTTACGTATCCACCTACAGCCTTGTGGTGCCATAATACTGATTATGTTGCAAACTAGCTTTCACACGGGACAAATTGCATTTTTTTTGGTAAGTATAAAAGTAAAATAACACCCTCATACTTTTAAAACTATAAATAATGTGATTCTTCCAAAGAAGAAAAATAAAATTAACATGTTTTAAACACAATCCCAAAAAACATCGTTTAAAACAAATGTTGAAAATGTTTTAAACAAAATGTTTAAAACAATCGCCTTTGTTTAAAACATCTGTTTAAAACATTTTGTTTTAAACATTCCAACACTGCTAATAGTAGGTGATACAAAACACTTCTAACTAGGGAGCTTCTCAGCCGTATTGGCTCGTGGTACTACATACTCTCGAGCACACTGCTTTAGTTCTTCTTCGCTGCGCACTAAGCATAAAGTAAGCTGCGAGAAGACTCGTTTTCACTTGGACCAGTTGGTGTAGTGGTTGAGTATTAGATCTATGGCCAGGAGACAGAGGTTCATTTCTTGGTACTTACCAGGCTTATCTATTTTTTGAAAGAGCTTTCCATATATCATTTGTGTTTATTAATATTGCTACCTTCTGCTTTGGTTCGCATTTGCAACTTTCATTTCTTTTTCGTTCAAGACAATTTCAAAAGTTTACATATTTGAAGGAAATAGGTAAGATAAAGTCTGGTTCGGTTGTTTTTTTCTTGTCATTATATTCGATACAAACCCCAAATATTAATTTAACATTTGTCTTCGACTGAATTTGAACTTCGAACCTTGTGCCAAGCTGTTGTCTGTTGCAAAATGTTGTGTGTTGCTTCAACCAAGGTGTTGAGAAAGAACGTTGGTTATGTATTACATCAATGCAGGCATGAAATTTCGTGACATATCGAGATAATTTTCATTACACAATGACTTTAAGACATGGACGTGTTTTGTATGTTATTTTTCCATCTCACATGGTTTTTCAAAAAACATGGCATTTTTTAAGTTCTAAACAATTGCAATTATCAATGTAACGTTGACGTAAAGACGTAGAGGGTTGAATTAGTTAATACTATTTTCGAAATGATTTCATTGACTTTAAAAATCTAACGTGACGTTCCTTTACTCTTTCCGAGAAATTTGTAGAATGTTGAAAAACGCAAGACGAATCGAAAGGGAATAATTATTTAGAAGTACAAAGAGAAAAAGTAAAGTTATTTTTAAAGAGAGAGTTAAAAACCAATAGCCTTGTAGGAATTAGAGTCAGGGTCCCCGGTCCAGCTATCCAGTGCGTTAACCATTACATCAAGCCGGCGACTCTCCATATCTTCTTTGCACTGGTGTTTAAGCTTCACGTAGTTCAACACAATGCCTCTTCCACGGACAGAATTCCTAAATCAAGTCACTTCACACGTGATGACTTCATCACAATGAGACGGTAGTGGAAGTGCAACGAAATTAAGTTCAAGAACTTCTCAAGTTTAATAACTTTCCCTCCATAGCTGCTTGTTTCAAAAAGGTTCACTGAAGGCTGGAATAGGCCCATTATAGCAACCAGCATGAGTGTTGATCCAACAAGATCGTTTCATGCTTGTTTACCGACTTCAAAACAAAAACAAGACTGCCAAGCTGGGAGCAAGTGACTGACATCCTTGTCACAAGCTAGCATGCCATCTGGGATCACATTACCTATTGCATCTTATTACAGCGAGCACACTCTTGTCTCCTAATATTTAATAGGGCACATTGTTAACTTAATATTGTATTTTGTTTAGTATATAGTGTGTAATTGATCAAAACCCGATACCACAAAGCCTTATTGACATTTGAAACTAATTATATTCATGTATATAGAAATAAGAGCCCTTGCAAAATATCTGTCAGGTGAGCCACGTCTTTATGTACAAAATTGAACTTTTTGGTATTATACAGCAAAGCATGATGGAGGACGGTGATATTTATCAATTATCTCCACAGTTATTCTCTTGTACTGCATGATTGTTAGTCAGTGATTCTGCAAGATACCCTGTGGGGGTGTCACTCTCTAAATTCTCGACAACATCCTCCCAACTTCAATTTTCTTTGGTCAAAAATCGATAGAAACTGTGCAAAACTCCACTTACACCCTTCCCTTACACCCACCAAACTGAAAATCCTGGTGGGGGCCCTGCTTTTAGTGGATATACTTGTAACTATTAAATGTGGTTGTTTACTACTTGATCAAATTTTTTTCGGTTTATCTCAGTCACTTAAGATCCAAGCAAATACTCTTTTATAAATAGAATGAAATGAATGTGGAAAAAGAATAAGCTTGTCCTCTATCGCCATTTTAAAAAAAATAAGGTTCTGCCATTAGGCCACAGACAACAGGGAACCATACATTTAGCTGATAACAGTGTTGCTTCAGGAACCCCCTCTACTGTGTGGTGGGTGGTTCAGGACATTTGTAACATTAATATGGGGACTTATTATCGTCTTTGTGAATGTTCTGTTCAGAACATTTTCAAATGTGATTTCTTCCTAAGTATTTAGTGAAAGTCCTAAATAATAAAATGTTGGTGAATATAATCCAAAGACGTGTGTTACAAAACTCGTGTTTCCATTTAAGAAAATTGAAGGTTTGACCACTAGACCGAAGTACAGGGAATGAGACACAATGCTTTAGTATCTTACAGGAATTCATTCACCTCGAAGCTGACGTTTAACGCATTTTTTTGTAAGAAAATTAGTCCATTACAAAATAGAAGGTGTGTGAATGTTTCGTTGCCTTACCCTGTATATAAATAATCTTTAACCAGTAAATAGAAATAATGGTGTTAAATCTACGTACGTACGTAACTCTTTTCGTACTAATTTGCTCTTTCGATCGCGTTTATTGCCACGTGCCTACAAGCTAACGGCATCGATCAATGTTGCCAGCATTATATTGCATAATATGATTATTCGGAGAAATATTATGTGTGGTTGCATTGATTGTTTACCAGTACAAAATTATGTCACGAATACAGAGCTGCGTCCTTCACCTTGTAAGCAAACATATCTGCATATGATATAAAATCGGCGTTCAAAAAAGATGAGAAAATTCTGAATACGATACTTCTTACATACAAATATTCTTATTCAATCAGTAACGTTAAATATATATATTGAGACAGATTTTCGGGACGACACAAGATAACCGTCACTGCGTAACAAAGAATACAGAACGCTGTATGATTTAGCCGATATTATAAGAAAAGCGGAATCACCACGCGTAAGTTGACCTAAGCTCGGATGGGGGACGAATGAAGATTTTATACCGGACGACAAGGTGTCGCGACGACAAGTTATGCCACATCTTGTGGGTTAATTTGTCGTCGTGACACCTTGTCGCCAGCCAACCAAAATAAAAGTGGTATAACCTGTCGGGTACATCCTCGACAAGTTGTACCTCTGCAGGAATGTGGATCAACTTGTCGTCGTGATACCTTGTCGCCAGCGAACCAAAATAAAAGTGATACAACTTGACGGTAGTGAGTTAAGCATTGCGGTATAACTTGACGTAGTTATACCTTGTCGTCGTAACACCTTGTCGTCTTGACACCTTTTCGCGGTCCCTTTTATACTATCCTGTTTCTTGAGGTGGAGGAAACGAGGTCATTGGAAAGACCGAACTATTGCTAGGATGACAATACTAGAATTATTTTCGAGAGGTAGTGCGGAGATAAACTTGTGATTCCCGTAAATCATAGTTATTTATTAATTAATTAATTCATTTTTACATGTGAGTGTGTGAATGCGTGTCTGCGCTAGTATATATGTATAATATCCATGATTCCATGTATTAGGTAATGAAGTATAGACTTCCCAAAGGATAGGGAAATGAACTTCGTGTATGTTATACCACTTACCTGTACAGCAAAGATGATACTAAATGCTATCCTGAAAATGTCCAACCTCTTCTATCCTAAGATGCATATTTTAAAATTAAGTCACCTCGAGGTGGCCAAGAGGTTAACACGCTCTTTCTCTGTTCGCGTCCTCACAAGTTCAATTACCATCGGAGTCCATTGAACGGAGTGGTTTGGAGCCTACTTTACCAAAAACTGTAGGTCTTGTCTTTAAAAGTTGCATTAGCTTGTTTACGATAATAATAATCCAATCAATCTTCTAATCCAGAATTGTTCAATTGGTAATCAAGAAATGTAGAGGATTTTCTTTTATTACCTGTAGTAAAGATTGATCAAAGAGACCATGAATAAAACGAGCATATAATAGACAACAAGAAAATGGCTTGTGACAATTGTTATCTTGTATATATTCTAGAAGATGATGGAATTTTTAGGCTGCGTAAGATTGCTTAGCCAACAAGAGGTACAGACATTTAATAAACATGAGTTTTTTTTATATATATATAAATGACAGACAGCGCCATTGTTCCAACAAATGGTAGAAAATATCTATGCTAACAGTTGCTGTGAAGGATCAAAAGCAGTTACGGTGGTCGAGTGGTTAGAGACTATGTTTCACTTCACGAGTAAGGAACTTGTGGATTCATATCAAGCCTCAGGCATAGATTTCAGTTGAATTTAAAATTCAAAGTTTATTAAAATAAGACTGTCCGAATTGATTATTATCGTCTCGTCTAGTAACTAATGCTTGGTAGTAAGAATAACGAAAAAACGTAAACGTAATCAGCTTCTGTCATCAACATTCTCTAGTTAACGTTTCTAATTATGGGTCTTCATTTGGGAAACAAGAGGATTCGAATCCTACTGGCGGGCCACACTTTTTGATTTATCCTAGAGTTTTCCATTTAAGTGGGCTCATGACTGAATAGCATGGATGATGCATTTCTGACCGCTGAAACTTCTCTGTCTCGTACTTCACAAGATAGCCCGATGAGAAGATGTCATTCCTCACAAAATCAAAAATGTAAAACAAGAAGAAGACTCGAAGGAAATAGAACTAATTTGTCTGGTTTATTACTTACATGTAATGGTCTATAAATTTATACTGCTTGATTTCTTGTTCTTCAAATATGTTACGCGATTTTATTATTCTAAACCGAAAATAATAGAAAAACAACAATATATTTTTTAAAGACATGCTTTTTCGAAAACAATTCATACTAAAAAGTAAACAAATAATTTTGTTTATGTATGACTAAAAAGAAAAGCATGAAGCGCTCTCACATACAGTAACTTTATTAATTCTTCAATTGGCGCACCTCACGCTTTTCTTTTTAATCAGACGTAAACAAAATTATTTTGTTTTAGTACAAATTGTTCAAGAAAGGTATGGTTTTAAAAAGTTCCTATTAGTTTTTTCACTGTTCGGATACTTTTTCTCAAGCTTATAATTTGCTACCCAAATTCTAAAGTTTTCTGCAACCAATCGAACGCAACATGCTTGCAGGCTACTACTTACTTTATAATAAAGAAATTCATAGTAAAAATATTAAAATATGCTTTTAAAATACATAAATATACAGAAAAATATGAAGATAACAATGGAGTATATTGTATTGTCACCAGACTTACGTCGCTTTGCAACGCTGTGCATTGCATGACGTCGGGAAATTAAATTAATGTTGCAAGATTTCAGAACACCACGAACCATTGTAAAAATTAAATAATGATCGTGCTTTGACAAGTCGTACATTGATGCTGAATGTGTGCCGTCCTGCCCCCCCTCCCCCTGAATATATTCAGGTTTCATTTTCCTGATCTTTTCCTGAAAACCATGCAGAATTGCCTGATTTGGAATCAGGTCTTTTGCAAAAGTTTGCAAAATATTGTAAGAATATAACGTAGATTCTTAAGTCTTCAGATACAAGTTATTCAAGTGTCAACATTCCGGTATATTTTGTTCGCTTATTTCCAAGTTTACAGAGTTTTTGTAAATAGTCTTAGAATTTGTCTGTGTACGCAGGGTCCGTAATCAGCTTAGAACCTGAAGGAAGTTCCAGACGAAGTTAAGGAGGGCAAAGAATTATATATATAATATAAAGTAACAGAAAAGTTGAATAAGATCATTCTAACAGAAAAATAAGTGTCTGTTTTTTCACGTAATATCTACCCGAATGTTTGCTTTTAAAATCTCAAAAAGATAATTTGCATACGTAAGTCCGGATTACGAGGGAGGAGTGCACGATACTGCAAAGAGATGATCACATACTGTCCCCCTCGGTTTACGGGCCTAAGTTTATGTCGTTACTTCCAGACGTGCATTAACAGAGAAGTACAGTTACAGAAGTAGCTATATCTCAAAATTAAAACTGAGATATTTGTATTTATGAATGTTTCATATCTTAGTTTCCATTACCAACATACGGTGTATGATTCAGGGGAAAACGTATTACTTGTCCTTTAAATATTTTAATGAAAATGAATCGTATTAATTTTAACATTAATGTTACTAAATTTCTCCCCTTAAAAGCGAGAGTAGTTCTTCTATAACTTTGCAATATACTAGTTAAGTGTAAAAGAGTTTGGACATAAAAAAAACAACAAATATTTGTTAAGATACGACAGCTGTCCAGAAAGTAAGTTCCTCACTGCCAACAGATAGGACATACGTTGTCAGAGGCTCTTGCGCATGCGTTACAGATTCATGACGTGGAAATCATTTACGCCAGGTGCTTCTTCCTGACTGCTCACAGTAGTCCGTTGACGCAGCTGAAAATTGCTGCTCTTATTCCAAAGCTCATTCACTGCGATTTTCGGTCTCTGATAACATTTTTCAACGCAAAGAGCACAGCATTCGTCAAAATTCATTATCAGCTGTCAGATATATACACCATACGTCATAAGCAAGCAGATGGAGCATTGCTGGTGTAGACAATTTTCAGAAGATCGACAAAATGTACAACATGAGGAGCGCAGTGGGCAACCTTTCTTCCTTATGGACAACCTTGTGGACAGGTTCGACTGCGGATTGTGAAGAACCGCCGCTTCACAATTGCGGAATTCAGCAACCATTTCCCTCTCCTCATTATCACGAATTCGTCAAACTGGCTCCGATCCCAGGCGTCAGACTTCTAAAATACAGGCTGATACAAAAGTTGATCAAACGCTATCACAAACATCTCATATCCGATGGGTAATAAATATGTTCAAACATAACTCAACAGTTGATGTGTCTCTTCCAATATATGTTTCCCTGAAATTAGGTTTCCTTTTTGTAAACGTTTCGAAGGAAACTTACTTTCTGGACGCTCCGAGTAGTATATCAACGTTTATTGAACTAACAGTTTGCTTCATAGGAGACATCATCGAAGTTTTCAAATATATTAGGATATTCATGTGTAACATCAGTCCACTATCTTGTTGTGCACAAAGTGAATTTAAAAGAACAGTAACAACTCAAAATTAAAGTGATCAGCTTGAATAACCAAAATTTTACTTTGACTTGCTTAGTTAATAGAATATGTTTACCAAAATTTGTATTACAACTTAAAGTATTGCTAAAGACCACTCTCCCAAATTGTGCCCAGGCACAACGAGGTGGTGCACTGATGTTGCTATATTGGTTTAAGTTTCTATTAATTTCTGCTATCCTCTCATTCTAAAATCCTTGAAAACGTCAATTACGTCAGTCACTTCTAAAACAATCTATTATTTCTATAAATGTTGGAAGTATATAGTATCACCATCTTGAATTGTAAATTTTTTTTCATACTATTTTCGATAAAACATCTGTTATTTCGAAATAATTGTTTCATTTCATATTGAAAAGCACATTCTGGTGTTTGATAGAATACGTTTTCATTTTCTGTGATGTTTTGTCTTTTCAAAAAGGCTTTTTGGAAATGTGGACAAGAAGAAACAAAAGTTCTACAGAAAGTTTTTCCAAGATGTTGCTCATTTAAGTGCTGCCAACATGAAGGAGATGATACAATATGAAGACGACGAATCCATGGCTATTGTTAATATAACTGCTATTCAAACTGAGGTTTGTTTTACTTCTGTCTTATTTTTTTTGTTTTTAACATATGAAAGAAAACTTTAATGATTATAGTAAATCAAAGATATCTGGTACTTGCGGGTAATAAGGCCCGCCGTGTAATAAGGTCTAGTCTAATTTGCATTGTAGAAGAAGAAATCAAGATGTATCTGAATTCCTGACTGAGTAGGTTCTGATAGTAGAAATTTCTTTTTATTCTGCCTTCTTTGTATCAGTTGGGATTGTTTGAAAACTAAGGTATGTACTGTCTTTACAGGATCAAAATAATATATATGAACATATCATAACTGTTCGCGTGGTAGATGTCCTGGTCGTTAATGACCCACATTATCACCTTGCTGGTCCAGGCACGTGTTCTATCTGTGTGGCCATGCAAAGGTGTCTGGGAAAAACTGGGCTTCACAATTATTGATCCATGGTGTCATAATATCACGCACCTTCTGTTCTGTTTGCAGGTGTGTTCCTCCAAGGTTGCGCTTCAGGGGGGAATCAATTAAAGTCACAAGGGACTAGGTGAGGACCGTAGGGTGGGTAGTTCATTATCTCCCAGCTGCAAGACCGCACCCAGCCCTTGGTGGGTTTTCCCGTGCTGACGAGCATGGTCAAGCAACAGAATGACACCGTCTGATAGTAGTTGCGGTCGCTTCGTTCGAATGGCCTTGCGTAATTTGTTGAAGGTGAGGCAATACCTGTCCGAATTCAACGCCTCACTACTTTCCAACACAGCGATAAGTAGTGCACCTGTATAGTCCCACAAGACTGCGAACATGTTTCTGCGCTGGAATGCGTGATCTTCAACTTCTTGAAAGGAGAGGACGATAGGTGTTTTCATGTGAGTGAAGAGCGGCGAACTGTCTCATCAATCGTGACAATGTGTTTCAAGTACTCATTGTTCTTCACATTATACCGCTGGAGATGAGTCAGAGCCATGCCCATTGGCGTGGCTTTTTAGTCTTAGGATAGCAATCTCGGAACCCACGCTGAACTCACTTTCCTGTATCCCAACATATCATGCAATACGTAGTGGGCGCGTTCCTACGAAATGCTCGCTTCCTTAGCTATCGCCTGCACTGTGATTGTTCGGCATTCCTTAAATAATCCCTCAATCAGCACAGCAACATCCTCCCCAGATTATGATGTTGATCTTTCCGGTTGCGGTTTGTAACACACATCAGTCCTTATTTCGTTAAATGATTTGCACGACTTGTACACCTAATTAAGTGACATCACTCCATATCCATACACCTTCAGGAATTGCCGATGGATTTTAGCATGCATGGTGCCTTGGCAATGAAGAAATCGGATCATACTGTGGACCTCCACCTTTGTCTACGTTTCCAGTAATGCGGTAAAATTTACACTGCTTGCCAGTCACATGCAGGACAAGTAGTGCCACGAGTCAGTGTTGGTGTTACGTTATTCACGACCGTAACACACACAGCACGAATGGAACACCGTTGTCTTTACAAAGACCAGGGACGTTGCAATTTACCTTATTTTTTAAACAAACCAAGAATCTTAACACCAAGAATACGCTCGTTTTTATGTATTCGTATCTAATCCATGAAATAAGAGAAAGTCATTTTTTCCATTGTAGAACAATGTTACCATGCAATATCCTACTTAGTTATAACATCCATTGGCGTAATATTGAGGATATTCGTTATTTCTTTTTTAAAGTATAGTCGAAGTGTTGGGGTATTTGAAGAGAAATTGAGAAGTTCGATGTTGTCAATGTGTGAAAATGATGTTTACGATGTGTACTCAGGGGATATGAAGTATGGGTACATGATGAATGTATTGGTTTGGACGATGTGGGTAATGAGTATTTTATGTATATGTGTTGTAAGTGGTAGAAAGTGTAATAAGTCTCAGCAATGTATGAAAGATTGGAGCCCTGCAAGATGTGGGGAGTGTGAGAAGACGATGAATGTATTAGATCGAGCAATGTAAATGTTGGAAGTTTCATATGTTGTGATACGAACTAAATCTTCTTTCGTGACGAGTAGAGCAGCGATGGCTCAGTGGTAGAGCGGGCACCTCGGATGTTTGGAATGCTTGGTTCGATACCCGCTCGGGTTGTGTGCGTTTTGTGGTGGACAAGCACCGTATGAGTGGGTTTTTCGCTCGGTTCTCCCGTTTCCTCCCACTTTATTCATTTCACCAATTCACATATCGTTATCCATTCGGTCTGAACCAAAATTGTCTAAAGACCTTAAAATAGAATTGAAATTCATTACGCGTAGTTTTTGGATGCAGTTTTGGAGCATGGCCTTCTGACGTTTTTTTCATTAGAACTGTTTCATCTTGAATAGCTGTAGTGCAAATGTAGCTAATTGGCTGTTAGATGTTCTTGGCATTGTTTCTGCTTTTCTCTCATTCTTGGTGAATTAGAATATTTGATGTTTCGGTTGATAATAATGATTTATGCATCCTCTATGTGGCTCTTAGTATCGATAAGGTTCCTACAGAACCATATTTCTGAACTTCTTATGAGGTACCACAATATCTTCTTAAGTCGGGTGAAATGATCAATTTCCTGTTGCATTTCTGCATCATCATGGAGTTTAGAAAGTGCTTTCTCTTAAATATGCCTAAGAGTTACTACAATATTTTCGTCTTTGTTTATATTCATACTTCTATATACATTGTGACGGAGGTAATCGATTGGACTAGGCGTTACACAAGCGTATCCAAGGTTGTGATTCGAATCTCGTCTGTAGCGTGCATGTTTGTGGATTTCAACAAGTATTTCACTCACGTAAGTTTGAGGAGGCGAAGTCAAAGTTACTGAAAGGACTCATCAAAAATAAAGTTATCTTTTCTGCATACACTTTTACATTGATATTGTATCTGTAATATAGTCAAACCAGTAATATAAAAAATCGTGCATAAGTTCGTCTGCTGCATCATACGTATTTCCACGTTAAGTGATTTTTTCTTAAATGGCCTTATTTACAGTAGCTACGTTAGTCAGTATTCGATCAATTTAGTAAGGAATGTATATCTTGATAAACGTATTCATGAAAGCATGAAACAGGGAAAAATGAATAAAACAAGAGATCTATCTATTACTGTGTATGTTATGCAGTCCCTGTTAAATATAATGATAATAGGAGGCAACAGGTAGAGAGCAATAAACAGGGGAAACAACTTTCATAATGTTACCTTCCTCGACGAAGAATACTAGGGGTTAACTGAAGTTTTCCTGAGATCGACATTTTATTAAGATCTCAAAACCTTTCTTCCTACGTTTCTAGACCGCCAAGTACCACTATTTGTTTTGTCTGAAATAAGGGAAAGATAATATAGCGATCATGGTATTATTTTAAAGTACTTCTCCGATATTCGCTTCAAGTTGCTAATAGTAGAAACAATACAGGCGCTGCTCAAAATATACGGTCGCAAGAGTTGAATGTAGTGACTTCTTTTATCAAGATTGTACATTAGGCTTTACGATAGTAGATTATTACACAGCATATTACAGATGACAATTGTATACAGAAGTTTTGAAACATAAAATAGAGTTGACGTCGGGTGGCCGTGCGATCCAAGGCGTTAGGCCCATGACTGGAAGGTCGCGCGTTCAAATCCCGTCACAGGTATGGATATTTGTAAATTTTAACTAGGTGTATATGTTCGAATCGTGACGGGCCGAAGTCAAAATTTACTAGACTGGCCCATATAAAATATAGTTTATCAGAGGTTTTTTTTATAAAAAAGAGAGTTTTCATTACGTATGCCAATAAGTGTTTCTGTGCTTCTTTACAATATTTGTAAAAATATTTGAGATAGAGATGAAGGAAAGTAATTAATGTTGGAAATAGTTGGTCAGTTGGAAGTACCACCCGGAAGTGTTCCCTGATTGTTTTGTAAGACATTTGGAAAATGATTAACAGTGTAGGATACAAATGAAGAGCTCATGTAAAGATCGTGCGTTGTCCATTTTGTTTGTCAATTTGAGACAGAAGCGTCATGGTTTTTCTCTTTCTAGACTCTTATTTTTAACTGATTATCACACATAATGGGAATGTGAATCACCCATTCATTACGAAGGAGTAATTATTTGAAGTTAAGATTCTTGTATTTCAATATAAACTGTTAAATGATCTTTTGTGAAACGAAATGGACATAGCAAGTTAGTCTTCAAATGCAAAATTTCATGAGAAAGTGGGCCGTGAAAAAATATCTTTCTACTCACGAATCCGTAAATTGTTAACATTATTTCGTATAGTACAAATTATAGCTTTAGATCACTTCATAAAGGAAGAACATATAAAATATAATTTGTTAAAAATTAATTGGAATAATAAAATGGCTGGAAACAATGTAAAATGTACCGTTCTTCGTGGCATGTGTTTAATATGGGTGAAGGACAAAAGTTAGGTTTTAATTATTCACTAATGTCCCTGAAGAAAAAATAAGAATGGGTCTTCAAAATGACTGGAGATCTTGTTCCTTCGTAGCACTGACGTAACATCGAAGAATAAATATGACGAATACATCTTATTTTATTTCGTGAACTAATGATCGTACTTGTGTCATTGTAACGATATTGCAAATACATGTATTATAGTAATACATTTCCAGTTTTTTCTTTTATTTCCAGGTCAGGGCTATTCCAAAGTGGACAGTACTTTATTTTGAGGACAGGTCAACCATTAAGGGGGAATTTTTGAACACTCTCTTTGGCGCTTGTATTACTTACAACTCTGCCTTACCTTCAATAGAAAGGTAAGGGTTTCCATATAGCCACGCTTAAGTGTAGCGCATCCACGTGTAATCACTGACACTTCAACAAAGTGATGAAAGAACAGAATTTATTGTACGCATTTCTCTCTGCCAAAAATTACAAAACAAAATGTACCTAACGAATGTACATCATCAGTTACTTATCATTAATTTTTTTCTAAAACGGATCAAGACTAGGAAGAATGATTTTATTTTTTTCGGATTATCAGTGTAACGTGTACTCTAGGATTCAAAAAAATTATGGCTAATTGAAATATTTTCTGAAGATAAAGAATTAAAGAACGTATCGTCACCGAAACAATATTCCCAACAAGTTGAAAGTATAATTTTTTTTATTTTCAATCTATATCTATATTTCTCGATTGTGCAGCTTATTGGATTAAGATTAATTTTACATCCAACAATTTCTGTGGGTTTGATTACAAAAATTCTGTAGAAAAGAAGGCCATCTGTTTATGGCGAAATTACTGTCAGCACGGGCGCCATGTATATAACCGAAAAACCAATGAAATGCCGTAACTCTATGAAGATGTTTAACGGTGTATCCCTCAATACTGCAAACGTATGTACACCTTAAAACATTTAACTGTGAATCCACTATTGATTTAACAGTAATTTCCTTTGTTTATGCAGAAAACGTTTTTACTGTAAAATGTGTGATGTTTCTGTTTACAGCCAAGATATCAGTTTCAAATATATTTTATTTATAATATTCTGAGATAGATACATTTAAAAACAATATTAATACAGTATGAAAAATAACTCTATATTAGCTGTTTTGAAAACATTTTCACAAATACCAAAGTAGCTAAGGTATTTTATTATTTACAATTGCATCGATTCTCCGAAAGTCTTTATTCAAGAGTGGTCAAGACAATGAACCTTTATTCAATCAACGTTAAACATGCGTCTTAAAACAGCCTAGAGTGATTGATGGTTATACTAGCTTCATTAAAAATGTACACAACTGCAAATGATAGTAAAATGAACAAGAGGTGTATGCCAACGTGAGAGTATGATAGAGACAGGAAATACGCGGATGATTTGGGGAAATAGCACAAGTATATCTTATTCTTGAAGGCGAGAGATTTGCGTAAATAATATATCGTCTTCTTGTTGACACACTCAGTGAAATACATAAAGTTAAATTTGGTACGTATAAATGTATACAAGTGTCAGGGGGGGAAAGGATTAACGCTAGGAACATAAAAGTTTTCCCTTAGCAGACTGCATGTGGGCGCGATACTCGTATTTTATATACAAATCTTCAGTGCGAAAATCTCTCTGCCCATCCTACGGCTTCACACCTAATCACTGTAAAAATATGTTTTGGATGTAAAATATGTAAGGCAGTAGAATGTGTGTGAATTTAGTCTCAGTTTCACTGTTAAAACTATAAGAAAAGCCAAAAATAATGAACGGAAGGCAAATGAATATGAAGAAACTTGTGTTACCAAGAACGGAACACTCTTTGAGTAAGATCGATTGCATTCTTTTCTAGTACAATTATTTAGGACGGAAAAATTGAAACGTAAATTCTTAAATCTTTTACAAGCAGTTTCTGAATGATGTTTAGAAATTAATCGTGCTTTGTCAATGTAACTATATAACAGTACATATTCAGTTACGTCAATTTTCTACCGAACCAAATCTTACTACAAACATATCATTTGTCCATGAAAGCATAAGTAATGTGAGGTTCATGCAAGCCTTGAAGAACAGATATGAAGATGTTTTTGTAGTATAAAAGGAATTCTAACTGATTATACAAGATAGTTACTTGTTAATTGTTGACAATAGTCTTTGGTGGTCATATATTATGTTGGTATAACAGGTATGAGTCAATATGTCACACGAAATGTCTATTTTTAATGCGAAAATACCTAGACACCATTAATAAAAGTATAGGTGCAAATCATATCTGAACGAACCTAATTTAACTGTATTGTGCTAAATCTAAATATGGATTAGATTACTTTAGATACTATATTTTATCATTAGAATTCACGAAAATATTTGTTTAGCTTTATGATACGCACATCCAATTTAGTAATATCTTCTAGCAACGTTTCTCTACTTTGCATTGTTCAGACTTCTTCTATCGTCTGCTGAAATATCTGGGATTGCCATCCCCTTTACATGTTCTGGGCACCCTTCTACTTCCCTCCATTTTTTCTTGCTTTCACTTCACTTGTTTGTTCTTTGCCCTCCATTGTTGATTCTACAACTTTTTTTGCTTCCTTCGTTTCTTTTCTTGCTCCCATCATGTTCTACGCTTTTCAGATGTCCTCCCTATTCCTTACTTAGTCATTCGTACCAGTTCATTAGTTTCTTTTGCATTCCATTTTTCTTTCATACAACTTTACGTCCTTATCTTTCGTGTACTGGAAAAGACAAACGAAACGTGAATGGATCTGTAATGTATACGGATAACTGTCCACAATAGCAGATGAGAGGAATGGTTTGGAAAAGACAATTATAACGTGGAAAGATTGTGAATAGTGTCTGACGTATTGTAAGTATAAGATGGTTTTGTCGAGACTCAGTGACAAAGATATGTATGTTATTAAAGGCATATGATGAGATAATTTTTTACGAACGTAATATTTTGCTTCCTGTATATTCTTATTTCCCCTATATCCATATATTTTATGTTAAATACCTTATTTTCTAATTTAGAAATAAATGTCGATATTCTGATATTCAATTTTATTCGATTTGATAATTAACTTCAAATGCCTTATAATGTTTTCAGCAACGGTTACCCAGCAGCACAGGAAATGATCTACAACATGTCAATTGAAAGCAGTGCCATCTCAATACGAATTGGAGTTGCTTATATCTTGAAAGAAACAGAGGTAAGTATTGGAAAACCTAAACCAAACCAATGTAATATTCTGTTATCGTAGTACAAACGTATTCATTAATTATAATCGTAGTAGAGAATCTTAGCGCTAAAAACAGTTAGTTCCAACGTTCACCATGACACATTCGCATTCTTCAAAGAAAAATGTGGTTTGTAGAGGTACATGAATAACGGCAGAAGTTTAGTCTCTGTATTGTGTTAACGAAAGTTAAAATATTTGTTTTTACCGAATTCGAAAGCAGGCATTCTGATAGAGTATACCACGATACACGAATATTGCACTTTCTGGAAAATATATTGGTTGAAATATTCTAAATATATGTAGATTGTTTAACATATGAAAAAATGTGGACACGTGCACCTCTTGATTTATTTTTAATCTGGAGAAATAATGCATGTAATTTCTCCTACTTTCAACAAGCTATGGTAAATTAATTGTACGTCTGATATAATATCTCATGTTTATTGGTGCATTTGTTGGTTATTCCATGTTCTCACCAGACATGGTTCTTCAATGTTTTATTACACACTCTACAGCTGTGCGAAGAGGAATATGCTCAAAAATGGATGACAATTTCAAACACGAAATAGTGTTTTCTATACTCTTCTCTATAGAAATAGTAGTTTCAAATGTTTTTCCATATAAATACTAATCATTACCATCGGTGCAGGAATTGTTTCCCACGGTTAAAAGTGCTCTTCGTATTATATCAACCTATGCCATAAGTTATGATGTATATGCGATGACCGCTGCAATCACGCCATCTGACGGGCGAATTGTGTAGTAGACGGCATGTGACATAACTGAGTCATATAGGGCATTTGATTGTTCAACAGCGTGTAGAAGGAGAACGGTCTAATCCATTTTTTGGAAATGCGGCTTGTGTTTGATCATGGCAGAGTCGGAGGACCTCATACGGCATTTCAGGCTGCATGAATTTCACTAGGGACATCCAGGCAGCGCAGCGGCAAGAAACATCAATTTTGTATATGGTCAGGGTGCTGTGGATGTGCGAAAGTGCCAGAGGTGGTTCCAGAGGTTTCGGTCCGGGGACACCAGCCTTACACCAGCCCAGAACAAATCCACGAGAAAACGATGCCCAACGAGCAAAGGGGGAGATAAAATACAAGGCAAGTTCTTGAAGAAGTGACGAGCGAACTACATGCTACCCATTAGACCGTTCATCATCTGCAGGACCTTAGGTACGTGTCGAAACTCGGAAAATTGGTACCCCATGCGTTAATGCCTCATAAGAAGCAGCAGCGTGTTGACATCTCAGGTTCCCTGCTCACTCGCCACAGACGTGAGCCATTTCGGAATAGAATAGTGCCAGAGAATAAAAGGTGGGTCCTCTAGCACAACATTACACTTAAGCGGCAGTATATACCTGAAAGGGAGAGCAGGAACTGTGCCAAAACAGGATCGACACCACTTCAAAGTGATATTGAGTGTTTGGTGGGATATCCGTGGGATAATTCATTTGGAATTTTTGCCACGTGACCAGACCGTCAATACATATGTCTTCTGTCAGCAGCTTGAACGCCTTTGGACTTCCTTGTTGGAGAAACGTCCTTCTCAGGTTAATCTCAAGGGTGTGCTCAACGACGATGATAACGCGCGACCACAAACGGCAAGGAGGACCTGTGCTAAGATCGAGAAATGTGCGTGGGGGAAACTCATCCACCCAAAGTTTTCACAATATCTTGCACCAACAAAATACTGTCTTTCTCGCAGCTTGCAAAACCACTTTTCCGGGAAAGCACTGCAAAAGCACACGATTCTGTCAAAAGTTATACAGTATTCTGGTACGATTTGGAATTCCGAAAAATCTTGTTCAACTGGTGAAGATGTGTCTCAGCGACCTCGCGATTAATATCAATGGAATTTAAATTGAAAACATATAAAACAGGTATTCTTCGTGTAATAATTTAGGTTGCGAAATTTGGAGTACGACCGTAAGTAATGAACATAAATAACAAGTGTTTGAAAATTAGAGATAGATATAAGAGGCGAAACGGGACGAGATGACTGGAGAGTGGAGGAGAATGCATAATGAATAACTCTACAGTATGAGCGATTCATTCGACGTTGCAAGAATAATGAAATCGCGGCGACTAAAATGGGCAGGCCATGTAGTTCGGATGGGAGAAAAACAAAGATTATATTCCATCTTGACTGGAAATCCGGAGGGGAAAGAGACCATTGTTAAGACCAAGACTTCGTTGGATGACAACATTAGAATATATCTTCGAGAAGTAGGTTTTCGTGATGCAAACTGACTTGATTTTGCCTACACTAGAATCCAACGTTTTTACTGCCGCGATAAACTTGCGAGTTCCGTAAGCCATGTAGTTAGTTAATATATTTTTTTGTGAAATTCCTCACTGTGTTTACATCAAAACAATAAAATAGGCAAGGCGTATTTGAAGCGTGGGAAAACTTTAACCCCCTTTTCTGTGAAGGAAATATATAAGTCCCTAAATGACGGTCATCTGAAAGGTCCTATTGAAAACAAACTTTAGTCCATTTTCAGAAATAAGGAAATGTGTGCATAATTTAGGCCCAAACTCTTCTCGTAACCCATGAATGTTAGCCAAATGATATATAACTATCAAAGAGGCCTTTGGGGCTTAGAAATATATTTTGACCGTAGCCTTCACGTAATTATACGTACAATTAAGCACACAGCTGAATGTTCCTGGAAACTGACTTAGGGATTATTCCAATTGGATGCTTGGAGATAAGTAAAAACAACTTGTTATTTGTTTCAAGTTCTTCTCGCAGTGGGTAATATTGCTGATTTGATATCAACTACATGGAAGCACGAAGGTTTGAGTACTGATGCCAGCCATGTTGACTGACTTCTGAGTCCTTACAGATACCAGAAAAATACCTTCAACATGTACTCTGAGTGTTGTTTTCCCCATTCCTCTCCAAGAAATGTGAACAGGATGATAATCCCCAAATATCGGAAATATTTGCGCCATAATTATCAGTTCGTAACAAAATTACCTCCATTTAATTTAACTACGTCTATTAATTCTCCCATTTCAGATCTTTGTTACTTCACCCTATGAGTTTCCTGATCCCTTAGTCAATCACCATTTCTACAGAGAGTCGAATGGAATGAAAGGTTTCGCCTATTTTGTTCAGCTGTTTACAATTGCCAGTTCTCCCAGCTTACGAAGATTAACTGTTCACCAAAGGAATTGCCTCTTCCCTGATGAAGTGAAATTGACCACAAGCGCAGTTTACACGCGAGGAGCTTGTGATTTGGATTGTAACTATGAGGCAATCACAGAGAAGTGCAAATGCTGTCCACAGATACTTTACAATTTTGGTACGTATTACAAGTTCAATCTTTATTTAACATTACCTTTTTATATGTGATTCACAATCCGTTGACTCCACTTACCTGTACACCTTCCTTCGTTTATTCCTTGAATTATTAACATCATTTTGTAATGGTGAAACTATAGTTACGTCTATAGTATTTGAAATGATATTGTCATAGTTAATTTTCATGTTTGGATGCATATGTATGTCTATTTTTACTTATTTATCATGTATGTATATCGGTTAGTAAACGGAGTGACAAACTGGTGTTTTGTTGTTTTAAAATGCATTAACCATCAGTTCACACTACTTAATGCACACGAAGAAGCAGTATGGGTGTATGCAATACGATCGGTACGGATATTTTAAAGTAAATAGTCGATAGATGTGCTTTCATAAATAAACAACATACCATGTACTGTAAATTAGAGGAAATTACAAACGAATCAATTGCAATATCATTATAATTAACCCTTCGGTGGTAACGTCCGAAAAAAATACATCACTGGTAATGTTGGATCTGTGAGATCCATTCACATTTTTCTGCTTCTGAATTCAATCGAACTCCAGTTTAATGAGGTTCAGTTCTACAATCGATCGCTAAACTTCTACTCAGCGCTAAGTTGATACCAACTGTCATTTTTCACACTCTCATTGGCCAAAATCAGACTTGACCTCAACTTATCGTTGACTAGAAGTTTAGCGGTCGATTGTAGAACTGAAACTCAATCGTATATGTAATTAATCGCAATTATTTCAAACGCCAAAGAAAAACGAGAGTTGCAAGGAATATAGCATTTTGTACAAGCAAAAAGAGGTCATCAATGAAAACTTTAACACTGTTATGAGACCTTAACAAGAACGGCTATTTTCGCAGTGTAATGCAAATGTTTCAGTACACTTCTACTTTTTCAATGCAGTTCACCATTCACAACACTGTGTCAAAGCATTGAGTAGCAAAGTTTTACTGTAGGCATCAGCACCCAAACAACCGATGCATAACATATGAACAAGCCTGTGATGACGTTTGCTCTTTCAGACCCAAGCTTCAGAAACTCTCTTCTTATCCAAGAATGTAAATCTGAAGAAGAAAACTAGATTCACAGAATTTTAGAGAAATATGAACTTCAAAGGTAGAAAAAGAATGAGTCATGCGGGGTGTTTCCAAGTAGCACTTTTTTTTATTTTCAAATAAGTATCTAGTTAGATCTGAGAGACCGAACGTTACCACTGTAGGGGCAATTTATATTTACGTTGCAACTTTTACTGTGAAATCCTTAAAGGAAACGAACACAAGTGTTCCACACTAACAAGGAACACTCGCCAGGTGTCAGAGCCAGATTTTGATGAACATTCGTATTAGGTACAGTTCCTAGGTAAACTTTCACACCCAAAATTATAGGTGCTGTCGTCAACAAATAACGACGGGGGAACCGGAAAAAGATGGAACGTAGAGACCAAGTAAATCCAACTCAGTGTACGGAAAACGCCTTTTCTTTTATAAACTGTTACACATATTGAAAGTAAATGTCTCTTAATTGATACCGGACAGGAGGTGATTCATGCTGGATGGTATCACGACAGTGACCGCCATCTTGAAAGCGACCATCTTGACTATGCTTCAAATTTTTTAAATAGTAAGTGTGTCAATCTATGCTGGAATGTTCCAAGAAACCCAATTACGAAGTCAATTTTAACATAATTCTAATCCTATACGACAAAATGACACGTGAAGTTGACCTGGAGAATGTGTGAGACGAACGATCAAAATAGGCTTTGTAGAATCATTGTAGGAACGAAAACCAAACGGCTACATAAGATGTACCTTTATGTTATAAAATATGATCGTCATGGTCGCAACGTGAAGTGCACTGTAAAGTTTTAAATATGCTAACCGAAGTTGAAGCTCCAACTTCAAGAATGCCTAATGCTAGGTGAAAGTGACCTTTTACCGGTCAATTTCACGTATCATTTTGTCATACAGGATTAGAGTTATGTCAACATGGACTTCGTAATTGGCTTTCTTGGACGATTCCAGCACAGGATTATATATCACATGACCCAGTTACTATTTACAAAATTTGAACCATAGTCAAGATGGCCGTTTTCAAGATGGCGGTCATGGTCATCATACCGCCCAGCATAAATCACCTCCTGTCCAGTATCCATTAATAGACATTTTCTTTCAATATATTGAACAGTTTATAAGAGAAAAAGCGTTTTCCGTACTCTGTAATCCATTTACTTGCTATCTACGTTCCATCTATCTCGGGTTCCCCTGTCGTTATTTTGACGGCAGCACCTGTAATTATGGCTCTATACCTAGGCACTGTACCTACATACGAATATTCATGAAAATCGAGATCTGGCACCTGGCGATTGTTCCTTGTAAGATTATTTTACTCTAAGTGGTAAACGAGCAAGTTAGTATGTGCGTATAGATTTTTATATGTTTTAACCATCAAAACTATATAAATACTGTATTATCGTAAGTGTTTAGTTTATTTCATAGTGTTCGATTCATGAAATTCTTTCGGGATTTATTTATTGAAACCAAACATGAAAATTTCGAGTTTGCTTCATATCTCACATAAAACGTTAAGACATTTCTTAAAAAACCCATTGAACTGTAATCTTTCTAACGTACAAATATCAACTTTCCTTTTAAGAACACCCATATATTAACTTCTCTCGTTCAATAGAGACCATTCATTTCTTACTTAACTACTACGAAATTACTTGTTTAATTTTCACAGGTCCCTATGAATACTGTGACGTCAAGGGATTGGCATGTATCGCCAGAGAGATGGGTAACGTATTACAAAATTTTTAAATTTTTATTATCAGGTTGCAAAGAATGTTTCCTGAATTTCTTCAGTACTCGAAGAAGACAAGTCTGTGACGCAAATACCATGTGAAACATAATGTTGATATTTATAATACGACATAGTAAAACAGAAATATGTGATACGTTAGAGTGATTCGTGTAATATTTCATCAATATTCCTGTATGAATATTGAAGTGGATTGAAAGTGAACAAAGTGTTTCGGGAATTACCGAAAGTTTTTTGGTGAAAGTTGTGTTGGCGTAGCATGTAGTACGAGTGGTTCCGAGAATTCGCTATTTGAAATCGTAACCTCTGAAATATGTACAGAAGTTGTCGATCCTCCAATATCCATAATATGGTACGCAACAGTTCTTAAGAAGATAGACCAGATGTAACTTCGCTTCAGCTGGCAGTAAAGATACATTTTTTCACGTATCACTACAAATGCTCATATCTGTAGCCTCGACAATTTGCAACTTTCATTTCTAGCTTTTGTTATTCCGTTAATTCAAACTTGCGACGGGAGTTAGATACGTGGTATATCAGAATTCATCGTAAACATACCTCCAATAAAACATATTACTTTGATGCCACAAGGCTCGCCCTGTTACGTTTCCTTCTCCACCTATCACAGAGTTTTTGGGACACGATCTTTGTTGCTCCTTGTGTAATGTTACTAGCTTAAGTAACTTATTGGAAGAGAAGCACACTTCTCAGAAAAGAGTGTTGTCCCCATAATCTGATATTAAATAATCGTGTACGCTACATTCCAGACTGAGGCAAAAACAGTAACTCATAGCTGAAAGGTTCTCATTACTTTCCCTCCAAAATGCATTGTCGGTATTGGATTGGAAACTGACGGCATTTTTGCACGAAGGGACGTTAAGGGTATTGCTCTAACCCATTATCTGTTGCAGAGTAAAATTTCAGAAAAAAATCGGCAACGTTTTGTGCTCAAGAACCTTTGGTGGTCCCACAGTGCAATTGGACTCAATTTTATTACCAGTAGTGCGCAGATCACTTCTGACAATCCAACGCCCGTATGTTCAGCGTCAGAAGCAGTGAACAGTGATCCAGAATAACGAAGAAACCGACACAAATCCAAAATTCATCTTTACAGAAGCGAAAATTAATGTATGAATCTTCAGACAATAAATTGGAGCATCTGTCTGGGAAAGAAATTACTAGGTACTTCCTGTATTCATTATTTCTTCTATACTTCGCATCGCAGAATATGGTGTTCCGAAAATGAAATTTGCACGTTGTATTTTCCACATAATCTTTAAAAGCTTTTAACAACTATTTTCTCGCAAGTCACTACGAATTAATTAAACAGACTCGTAACTTACCTCTAATGTAATGAGAAAAGAGCACACACGTATTTTATAACAAGATAAACAATTTGTTTCTAAGACGTATAATTTTAAAGTTATCTTGGGGTTTAAAAGTTTTCGCCGCGATCTGGCACGGTTATTTTGAAATCAAAATATATTTTGAAGTACTGTTAATTGGGCACAGGAGAAATAAATTGCTGAAATTTGCAGATTTAGGCATACGAAACACATTAATGAATGAATGTGCCACTGTTTAAGCATTCCCTTGAAGGTCGCGCGAGCAAAGATTGCGTACAGGTCGTGAATTTGATTATTCCCACCTTTCTCTATCAGTTGATAAAACAGTAATGCAGTGCCAGCTAGTCAATGCAGCAGGTATCAATTCGTAGTAAGTGTATAATAAGATATTTATTGTCTTCAACACATTAATTTACCGCAAAAATGAATTTCTAGAAACTACGTATTAGTTTCTTTCCTATCGTAAGTATTAATTACAAATAGGTATATTGTAAAAACAATTATTATTATTATGTTTGGGTTTACATTAAAGTTCTTTGCTTAGGACCAATCTACCAAAAAGTTGAAATTATTCATGAAACTAGCATTTTAGAGTCAGACAGTGCGTTGCAAGGCTTCATGTGTGTAGATTATTTCAACTTGATATATCCAGAAAGAGATTTGGACATTTCGCTGTCACGATCCCAGAACAGTTAAGCGGACGTGCTATTTAAATATATAATTTAAAAAGGGAATCGTATTCAATATTACAAGGCCTTGGTTCCATTACGAACTCCAGGTTAAGATAAAATGAAGTGTATGGGCGGTAACAGCAACGAACCCCAGGATCCAATGACGTCCCAGACCAGTTTTACTTGTAAAAAGTTTCTTTTGTCTCAAAGTATAGAACACCGTTAAAAGAACAATATAAAAATCTCGAGTTTTACATTCAGACTCTGCAAAGATTGATGAGGTCCTGGGACCCAACATGGGCTCCAAACAACTATGTCCTCATGAACATTTTCGTCCTCAATTCGTCAGTTCTGTCCAAGCTGCCATTGATGAGGATCCTGGGAAGTCCATGATATTTCTCGCCAGGGAGCTGCAGGTACCATATCCGACGTGTGGTTTATGAGGACCTTAGTTATAAGTCATCATACGGCGACGACAGTTCTTGTCCAAGAGTACCAAGCAGAACCTCCTGACCAGAGACAAGCGCCTCCTGAAAAACCTCAAACATCCGGAGGAGTTACGAATGTTTTAGTTTCCTCAGATCATAATTGTTTTGATCAGGATCAGATGGTGAACCGCAACAATGATCGGTGGCTGTGTAAAAGCCACGAGAAGGTTCCGACCTGGTAGTAGTTGACAGGGACTCCAATAGGCATCCACACAACACCGTTTTGCTGGTCTCAGGGCAGTTGTTGTGGATGCAATAGCAATCATTGTCAAGACTCATCTCATTATTCCTTGCAGGCGGTTTCGACAATTATAGAGGCTGTTATTGCGGGTGACGGCGGTTTCATTGGACGATGTCGTCCACTGTGTATGTAGTCAGCTGTACAGAACGTTAAAATATGATAAATGCTCTATGTCCATTATCAGTGCCTTTTTTCCTGCTGACGTGAATTTATTCCCAAATAACTGCCGCACCCTGTACACCGTTCATTTGATAAATCTTTAATATCATACAACTGAATCTCTGAAGAGAATGCTATATCTGTTTCATTACAAAATATCTTATTCGGTATGCATATGCACGCTGCTGACTAACTACATGTTTTATCTTTCAGCAAACCACAAGAAGAAACATTGTGAATCTTGTCTAGCAGGATGCGATGAAGACAATTTCTATACGGAGGTGTTTGGCGCATTTGGGTGAGTGAGTCCACAGTAGTAAATAATATAACAGCAATATTACAATGTGAAACTTGAACTGCAAAATTATACATTTGTATCAAAGATATAATGTTGACAGCGAAATGTATCATAACGGTTGAGTTTCAAGAAACGATACATCCGGAGTTTACGAACAGTCTTACAAATTCTATTAAATAGCCCAGCCAATGAAGACAGAAAACCTCAAACTTCGGAAATAATTAGGTTAAAGCTGACTACTACGAGAGAGACGTTTTAACAGAAGTCCCCAATACTTCCATTTGAGCTCCCGTCTCAACCCCTCTCAAAGGTTCAAAATGCCAATATTTACGAATCATCTGAAGAAGCGTGCTATCAACACGTACTTAGATTTATTTTTACAAATTCACAGGTGGTTAGGAAATAAACTCCCCGCCACAGAGTAGGGATGGAAAATTAAAACTATAAACACAATGGGCGTTTCAAAAGAAAACTGAAACCAGTTATAACATTCAAACCATTTGCTTCAGATGATCTGTTACATCAATTAGCTTGTGCTTTCAATACAGGATGTGGCGGTAACTGTGAGTGTAGATAAGCCTACTTGGTCTGTTCTCCAATGTGTGTGACCCTTATTGTGGGTTTTCATGCTTAAATTCTCCAATTTATGTCGTTGAAACTAGCGTGGATCCATAAGCACTAGAAATTCTATAAAAATAATTTCAAATTATTTCGTATCATATTGTTATTTCGTTGGTAAACCCGATTATCTACTTTACATCTTGTAATAGATGTAATCACATTACACACAACTAACATGATCAACTCTTCCAGTCTTAGTGTAGTAAGTCACATTGCTCACGATGACTGGGCAGCTGCGACTCATGCCGAACATTTTTTATTTTGTCCCCCCTCCTCCTCAGCGTTAGTATCGCACACATATAAATACAACTGTATGTTAGTAGATTCAAAAAAGTATAGGCTATAACTTTTACAGGAACTTTTATGTATAAAACATATATAGGACAAAAATCGAAAATGTGTAAGTAAAAGCGTACAAATTCCACATATTTTCTTAAATTTATGAAAACATACTAGGTTTAACATAGTTATAAAGAGAACCAATATTGTAGCTCATTTTAATTACAAGAAAAAAGGTTGAACTTGATCCTATCATCAGTGGCAGAGATAATGGCTGTGCCATAAATATTGGCATTTTGAACCTTTGAGGGGGTTGGGGCTCCAGGGGGATTCTTGGGGGTTTATGTAAACATGTTCCTCTTGTAGTATCAATGGGGTAAAATTCAGCTTTCTCTAATTATTTCCGATTCAAAACCTTTATTGAATCGGTTAAAATGAGAATGGCTTGTAATTGTGCTCTGCACGACATATTTTAAGCAGTTAGCAGGGACACCTCGGAAAACTCAGAACTGAAATAACATCAAAATGAAATGTAATACGTATAATTGAGCAAGTAATTTACGTACAATTGTGCGCACAATTATAATGCATCATAATGATAAGTATCCTTTACATGAATGAACATGATACATTTCGTTACGTATTTTGTCCTGGAGGATATGTTGCTGTTTGAGTACACACACTTAAGGAATCTTCTGTGTGTTTACGTTTGCTCTAAACCAACGATTCTTTCTATGTTGTTCTGCGGAATGCAATCTTGTTTTTCATGCGTAATGTAGAAACTAGGTGTGAAGTGCAAACGAAATAACAGTCTATATGAAAATCTGTGTGATTGTAGCAATTGTAAATCTTCAATCAAAACAGGATACATACGACAGTATGTATACGGTAGCAAGGGGAATTAACCAGGACCAGACAACCAGGATTTGGCTAATCAGTATTGAAAAATATGAGGACAATGGAAATTCATGTCGGGGTGTGGAACGGTAAGCGGGGAAGAGAATTATGCCACGCTGTTATTAGTCAACTACCCATGACTTAGTCTAAAAACCAAAATCGATCAAGATATAATTATGAGTAATTGGTGTAGGAAACTTTAAAATACGGAAAGAAAGGTTAGATACGGAAATTACATTCATTCCTCGTACTGCATCATAGCATACATAGTGGTGATATTGTAATTGGATACATATGTAATGTAAGCGTTTAAGGTTAGGATATGGTCAATTTTGATTCAGAAGACCGATTACCTAGATACTTTTGAAATGGAAAAGTACGTGCGTTTGAGTCTTAGTAACGGACAAGCAATCCGATAATTTCGACTAAGTAAATGCCAGGATGGTACCTAGACACTGGTCTTGGGCTCTATCATCACCATCACTTTGGGCAAAACAATGCTCGTCAAGATTGATCATAATTCTGACTGACTTACGTCTAGAATCTTGAACACAGTTAATACATCTATTAAATAATAATGTAACAAAGCAGTACGATGTTGATGAAAAATTAATTACGATAACTCCTTTCAAAATTACTATTTTAAACATACAACACAATGTTTAGACTATATTTTACAACTAATGTCAAGTGCAATGTTTCAACTGTATAATTAAAAAAAGTTATCATTATTTTTATTTTTTATATTTTTATTTAATAATCATATCGTAGGTACAGTATGTGGTAGCCATTTTCAGCTAGGAAGAAACAGAAAAATAGTACAAAAACAACAAATAACAAAAATAGAAAAATGATAACTGAACAGTTATCATATAAACTATAAAGTTATCACAATGAAGTTCTTTCAATACTCAATAAAAAGAAACAAAACTTCGGCACGAAGAGAACTCTTGAAGAGGTTACGAACTTTCTCCTCCGAACCTTTGAATTCTATAGGCTTGAATTGGTAGGACTGTAGGGAGTAGCATTGCAATTTTGTGCAACTTAAAACAAACATCATTAGTCATTAAAAAGGCTAGTGGTCCCAACTAGATTTTAGACATAGTTTCGTTACACTAAACGTAATAGATGTGTGTACAATACATTGTTGTTTAATAGATCATATATTTTATTTATTTTCCTTTCAGAGCCCATACAATGTAAATTATATAAATGCACTTAGGTTTCTAAGTTGTTCCGTAACACTAAAAAAATATTCTTCCAGACTTTGACATAGAGAACCCATTACTCAGATATGCTCTACAACATTTAGCATAATGCTGTGTTGGCTTTTTCCTCTGATTGTGCAATCGACAGATCCTCGGATTCACATGCAGAACCATAATGAGTCTGAATGCAATATCGAGAATATATAGTCTTGACTATACGCTTGAAGGACAGTGTTTAATAAATATCACAAGAAATTGTGAAATGACATTATTTAAATAATGAGATATACTTTAACAAACGTCTATACCACATTTCACGTGTATTCAGAAAATACGGCAAGGAAGTTGAATCTTGTCCGTAGAACGAGTTGGCTCTGTATGATGTAACAAACTTTCGTTCCATCAATCCAATACACTGTTTGCGCTTACTCAAAGAAAGCGCATGTACCACAGACATTTCTCCCAGAGTTTTTGTATTGTATTTCTCTCTAGAAATTCTTAATAGCTAGGTTATTTGTTGCAATACGTTGAAACTCATTTCAGATAAATAGGAAGGACACTTCATAAACTTTTATTTCGTAAATAACTCCACATACACAAAAATGACACATTCGTTCGCGCATATGCCTCATATTAAGAAGTAGTTTCTGCTAAGTACAATTCAGGAAATATTAATTCATTTTGATATTTTATAAATATGATATCATTTAGTTATGTAACTATTTTTGCTTTTAACTCAAGTAAATGCACATTATTTTTCGTTTGTTTTAGAGTTAACTATCCTCTACAAGCGTTTTTAATGACAGATTTTCCGAAGATGAGGTTCAATCGAGATGTCATGTTTGGAGACCTGGAAATGTTAGGTAATTTTTAAAATGTTTAATAAATCTATGTAAAACTAAAAAAGAGAAAACTTAATTATTTAAGATAACACTTTATCCATAGTTAATAATATTTTATTTAAGAAATCGCTTTGATTGAAACATATTAACGAATTTAAAGTCCACCATTTCTTCTTACAACAGAGGGTCCATAATATTAGATTTTTGAAAGCTGATTCCTGGTCTTGTCTATGTCTTTTATTTATGATTTCTAATGCACGTGTTGAACGCTAGAGGAGCCACAAATTGCTGTTTTATTCAAAGTTTTACACTTTCGGAACAAGCTACCGTTCTTCTTCTCTCATTGAGTACTCGTCCTGGTATAAGTATAAAGTTAGTCACACATGCAATTTCTTCTGTAAGTTGAAGAAGTAATCAGACAGTATCGACAGATCTGAAGAAGAGATCCCGCTGCCCAGAGGCCTGAATCAACTCTACCTGAAGATGTATGGATGAATGTATGAATGCGTTGTAATTGTATGTGATTGTCAACATGTCTTGTAAATAAAAATTAGTAGAATATCACGAAATGATAATAATATGTTTCGGAGGGGATGATTGCTATTAGGTTTTTTTAGGGATAGTAAGCTTATGCCGGGAATAGAGATAGTATCATACAGTAGTATTGGGAATATAATACATTTTAGGATTTTGTATAAGTAATAAGAACCCTATAGGTAAATAAATAAAGAAACTAAAAATGAATAATTAATAAGGAATGAGTAATCAACATAATAATAATGGTAATGATTGAATGTGAATGGAAATTTAAATAAAAGAGAAGCTACATGCAAATAAGCATATTTATAGAATCCAATTAATTAATTAATGGAGAAAAATAATAACAATAATAATAATAAATACATAAGAAAAAACTATGCTGTAAATTGTAATACTTAATCAAGTCTCTTTATGTAAACAATATACAGTATATGATAATAAAAAAAATAAAATAAAGTTAATTCCCCCCAATCGCGAAAAGGGCCCAGGTTTGTCCCCCGGGATCTGGGCTATTAGAAATATGCCCTATAGCCCTCCCAACAACATTAACTTTGAGCAAACAGGCCTTATCGACTCCGTGCCTCGATGCCGAGCAGGTATCGATTGCTATATGCTGTAACCAGTACAGGAGTGCAATTAGGTTCGGTTGGAGATGGTGCAATGCCAGTGTTAATATTATATCGTAATGTTCCTTTAGTTTTGATTTGGTAGAGTCAAAGATACACGGGATTGGTTTTCTTAGCCCTCAACCCTTTATCCTTCTTCCTTAGCAAGCTGCGTGTCGGGAAGTTGTACCAGTTCCTTGGCGAACTGCGTACAGGAGAATATTAAGGTGAGAGTACATACCAGTTCCTTGACGAACTACGTGTGCGGATGACACCAATTCCTTAGCGAATTACGTGTCAGGTGGTTGTACCAGTTCCTTGGCGAACTACGTACAGGTTAAGTTAGGATTTATGTGTGAGAGTGCACACCAGTTCCTTGGCGAACTACCTGTGCAGGATAGTACCAGTTCCTTAGGGAACTACATACTAGGATGTTCCAGTTTCTTAGCAAACTGCGAACGGCTGAAGGAGAAGAGCTCCGGGGAAATGAGTGATGGCTCTTGCTCTGTGCAGGTCCTTTTTGAAGGTGAATGTAGGGGTGGTTCCTTTTGTTTCTCCTACTTGACTCCAGCTCCCTCTGTCTTCCGTTATTTGCTCCATCTTGTGTTAGTTTGAGGAGTTGACTGTCGTCTGCTCCAATGTGTATGTATTATTTGTTTACTTACATAACCACATGTTTGTTCTATAAACATGTATGTTATTGTTTATACAATGTCCACGTGTCCGCTATACACGCTGGTCATTACGATATGCTACTAATTACTTGTACTTACGTAGAAGTTCAATGAGTTTTTTTTTAAAATATAAACTACCGACGAGGACGAATTCACCATACTATGGTACATTAACCTAGACAGCAGGACATTAAAACTAAAGCACGTTCATCACACCTGTCTGCAGCTTATGACTCTTATGGTAATCGCTTCATCAACTCAATAATATAGAAACATGACCTTATACTGAGGAACCAACGTTAGTGGATGTCAACATACATCACGATCACCATTGATTATCAGCCTTTGATTTCATTGGCCATTATACAATTATAAATGCTCAGCTCGCAAGTTTACATAAAGCATAATATCCGATGTCGTTCCTCCTTATATTGTTTAAGTCCTTAGTAAACAGAGCAAGCAGCAACGATGTACGTAAAAATGTATCATCTGGTACCGCTCCTTAGTTTCTACCTTCTTCATTTGCGCGATATTTTACTTATTCAATACATTCATCCTTCCATTCCATTCACATCCAGATCCAACAAATTAATTTAGAACACCTGGCATATATTTTTACTTAACCTAAGTTCTGAGAATAACAACATTACCATGTTTAACTCTGGAGAGCTCACCCTTTTTTTAAACATAATTACTCCTCACCTGCGATAGCTTGCCACCGCAAGACATTTTTATCCCCTCCCTCTTATATGTAGATAATTATATGCTATTAATAATATTATATTTTGATAGTCGGAAAAGAGATGATGTTTCGAATTTCCTATTCCTATTCCTATACTGTTCCATATGGATATTTGATTCTGGAAAAGAGTGTGTGTATATACATCTAACTTTGATATTTCGAATAGTTAGATTTGTTTTGTTTCTGAGAACACGATGCCTAACATAATCGGCTTCTCCTCTATTTTTTCTCCACTTGCGGTAACCAGAATCTCTTTGAGATCTAAGTGCATGAATATTATCTGTTAGCCATGGTGCTGGTTTGTGTTTTATCCACTTACTACACACAGGGGAATGTTTATTGAGTTACTGAAGAATAAACTCATTAAAAAAACTCACTTTGTTCTCTAACGGATTTAAAAATTCATTTTGACACGACGGAATTTTCAGTGCATCATCAATGAGGGCTTCTGATTAAATTCTCTATTTAATTGCAACATTACTATATTTAAGGTTCTTTAATTTATATTCAAAAGATGCATATATTAAGTCATGGTTTGAAATACCGTTGACTGGAATTTGGCCATGTGTTTTGACATTATTGGGAGTATTTGTTATCATCAAGTCTAATAGCGAATGTGATTGGTTGACATAATAAGTGCATTCGAAAAAAGAAATACTTAAATTAAGCGAACGCTAAGAGCTTCCTTCAACTTTATGCCAGCTTTCATATTGTGTTTAGGATCAAGATTTGTATTAAAGTCTCACATGTGCCACAATCCATTGAGGTTATACCTTTTCACAAAGATGTTCTTTGTCACTCTGAGTCGTTATTCCATCTGGTGTGGAAGGGATATCCGCTGTTTTCCGGATATTGGAAAATTTGTTAGTCGTGTATCACTCCTCCTGGCCCCAGCAGGGACACAATACTTTGTTACCGGAATAAGTATGGGTTTACAGATGTTCGCTTGATGAGTGAAACCGGAGAGCTAATTGCATATTGTAAATAATTTATGTTAGTAACCTTCGAAGAAATTTTAAGGAAGGAAGGAAAAGAATATATAGTGTTGGATAACTATACTTGTTTAGATTCTTGAGGAATGTCGACAGCAATCATTGCTATCCTCCATAGGTATCAATATATGCTATTAGGCAATCGCGGACTAAAATTTTCATACTTTACTGACGATCCTGTTCAATAAGGAAATATGTGTTGTTAAATGTTGTAAATTGATTTAACGTTATAAAAAATTTATTCAACGTTATAAGTAATTTACTATACTAGTTAGTTCAAAAGTTATAATATGTTTAAAGATTTAATAATTTCCAGCGTTCTTAGCTGATAACTGCAACGCTATAAGTCGTCGATGTAACAAAAGACCGAATTTGAAATCAATGTTAATCCATGTACAGTACTAGATTACACAAAAGCTTACATTAAACTCAGTGTAACCCTCTATGTTTCTTAATTGCTAATAATATTCAAACATTGTACTACACCTGCACTCGTTGTTGATCATAAAGATAATTCAATTAAACAAACATAAATCATATTTGATTCAAATAATAGAATAAGCTATGTATTTTGATAATTACAAAAAAATGTGAAACGAATGGGGATTCTGTCAGACTTCCCAAAGAGGGTGCTTTTCTCACAAAATTTTCAAGCACAAGCTCCCAACTTGAAACTTTCCACGGTAAAAATCGATATAAACCTTGAAAATTCCCTCACACCCTTCCAATCTTTTCTTATACTTCCATACTAAAGATGCGTACAGAATTCCTGGTAACTCAGAATTTATGATACAAGTGGGAAAGACCAAACGCTGATTAAATATTTTATAAAATACCCAACAGATTTAACGTCTTTTAAAGAAAGTCATATTTACGCTTATTTCCAAACATCTATTTACGTAGAATGTATTCACCAAAGCGGAATGCATTATTCTTACAATTTTAAGCAACAGGAAGTATTTTTTTAAAAATATATTTTTCTGGTCAGTGGCATGTTAATAAAAATATGTTAAATATACCATGACATGCCAAACCTCGTGGGATAAGAACCTCCAATCACGTACCACTCTCTCTAGCTCGGTAAATTGCAGCAATTCGACTTGGCATGTACTCCACACGTTTACGAATACGTCCTTGGATTTGTTGAGTCGTACCCGATAGAAGACGTCCGGAGACATGCTGAGTAATGAAGTTTGGATAACTAGCTACTCTCAACTATATGACATTTCTTGTGTGTATTAAGAACCTTTTTATGGCGTCCTGTAATTGCTCCATTTGTTTCATGTCTGGCAAACGAGATATCTTTTGAACTTCTCATGATCCCCCGCCGAACTAATTTTAGGCAGTTCTACGAACTATGAATATCTAGATCAATCGGTGTAAATCAATCATACGTTTTAAGTTCTTAGCATACAGACAAGTTGGGATTTATTTCCAATTATATTCTTCGTTATCACTTGTACATAGCTTTCATTTCCTCTCTTTGGCTAAGAGAAAAAGTACTAATGATTTATCTTTCTAAATAATAATTAATTAAGTTGATTACATATATACATAACCACAATCCTTAATACGCAACTCGTATCCCCAAAAATAATTTCTTCTTCAATCGCAAGGCGACAATAAAATTGTATATTCAAGTCCTACAGAAGGCTCACCTGTGTGAATACCAATGAGTACTTCACAGCAGAGAATGGATTATATACTAACAAAAATAAGCAAGTATATGCTCCAAAATAATACAATGTATGAAAGCAAATTAGTTGTGGGCTTTAGAAGGAAACGCTGCAATCTTCATTTCTTGAGAAACAGATATTGATGAAATTGTATACATTAAAGTGAATGTAAAGCCCTAATTCTTTGCATATTTTGTAAATTTTTATGTAGGAACCACAATAAACAAGGTACCTATATACTAGTATATTTACCACCATTAATTTGTTTTTGGCTTTCCCATAAAATTTTCTGGAATGGAGATTGCAGTTTTTGCTTCTAAGCCGCACAGTTTAAATACTATCCCGTCGAATAATATATGTTTTTCTATATGATTGTGTATATAACATTCAATTGTCGTGGGTATTTAATTATTTATATTATTTCATCACGCTACAGTAAACTGTAATTATCAATTAACATATTCTTTTGCAAATATGCACATGAAAATCAATAAATGTACAATTGTTACATATTCAGAATATACAGGTACTGAATCCGCATAGAATTAGTTGAAGCTTATTGATAATTGCATCGTTTGAAGTAAATATAAAGCTTTTGAACACATATAAATGAATTGAAACATAGCTACAGTTGAGATCGTTGGAATGCCATTTAGAATGTTCTCCCTAGACAACATGAAACGATCATAGTGGGATGCTATCGTTTCGAAGTCTAAGAAATGCAAGATTTAAATACTCATCAAATCTAGTACTAATTACAGAACAAGATTTATTGTTGAGCATAACACCGCCTGCACGCATTTCGCAAGATTTACATCACTTCAAAGTATGAGGCATTACCAAGACAAGGTTCTAGGTTGGTGAATATTTATTCCTACCAACAACGAAGGTGTTTTCAAGTTGACTCATAACAGCTGCGAATAATTAAAGACAAACTATTGTAAAATATTCCGGTTAGGATGTTAACACTACGTTTTAGGACCTATATCTAGTAGATCAAACTATCTACATCTTTAATACTAGTTTCTAATAATCGTCACTTTAGATTAACATACAACGTTCCTACAAATCTCAGGTAACTACATCTACCGCGTTCTACCGTGAAGAAATTACGTACTGTTAAATTAATTTTGTCCACCTTGCAAATACTATTATGTACACAATTCGAGAAACTTAATCACATAATTTCATAAATTTTATTTCGTTAATAATAATAATAATAACGGATCATTACAATTATAAAACTGAAAGCAAAGGTAATTAATTATTAATTATGAATACATTTCTCCTTGCTTGTAGTTTCGTTTGGAGGTACAGGCGGTTTGTTCTTCGGTGCCAGCTTAATTTCTGTCATCGAATTTATGTATCTTTGCCTTATAAATATAACTCCAATGGGTTGTAAGTGCCGGTCCCGAGCTAAAGCAAGACGCAAGATTCAAAGGAAGGAATATATGCGAAGAAGATTCAGAGGTCAAAGGCAAATTGCACCAATAACATACGATCCACTTCAAGATCCCAGGAGTATTGCTGTGAGCCAGGAAGGTCGACTACTCGTTCCAGCACCAACAAGGTAACAATACAACTTTTTCTTGCGTGTTCATATTTCAATTGTTTTAGCAAGCATTTTCTAAGAGTGAGGCGTTCATTTCCAAACGGGTCCTTGTCCAAGCGCCATAAATGTTGGGAAATGGACAATAATACTTGTTATTTTTATACGCTAGGGCAAATTTGCAGCCATGAATACCTCACAAGTTGGACAAGTATTAGTTTACCAATATGTTACCTTCTTGCAAAAGGATATTGGAAAATATTAAACAATATACAACTTTTAATGTTAATTATGAGTCTGTCCTTTATTTCCTTACGATAATCAAATGATTTAGGGGACGGTTTGGAATTGCAAAACCTTACTAATGTATTAGAAAATGATAAAGTAAACTCAATGATGCGAATATCTTAATTGCAATTTTTTTGGGCAAGGGCCCATTTGGAAATAGCTCCCTCAACTACTTAATATAAAATATTATCATTTTAACAATGTTCTAATGTTTTTGTAAAATAAATAATCGATAATATGCCTCATAGTGACACCGACAAGATGTAAAAAATTCAATACCACAGCAAACTCACTCATAGATATACAACGTATACGTTCTCGTATCACTTACGAAGAGGTGTTCGATTTCAATAGTCATTCATTTTGCAACATAGAATTGCAAATGATCTTAAAATACTGACATAGTAACACATGTATTGGCTTGTATGACAGGTCTGTAATATTGTAATGTCCTGTTACTATCCTTCTCTGGGAATCCTGATAACTGGACAGGAGTCACTTCTCAGACTTAGTAACCTTGTGAACAGAAAATGGTATTTAAGAGATAGCATCGCGTACTATTTTATCACAAATTTCATGCATGTATAGTAGGAAGATAACATACAGGGTGAATCAAAAGTGGCTGTTAGTTCACATACCATTAAGGAAACTCAGTGTAGTATTACACGGATGTGGAAAGGTTGAAAACAGCTACATTTGGTAGTAGAAGATGAAAGTGGACACCATCCTGAAATTTACCCTATTAGATGGATATCATATTTTTTTCAAATGGCAAAGACATATCAAATAACACGAAAATAGTTCCAGAAAGTCATATAATACTTGACCTACTTCTTACGCTGTCGGAGTGTGTGTATGTGTTCGTTTATTCAGCAAGGGCTTAACTCAAATACCCTAACATTTAGGTCCAATTTAACATATCGAATGGCTTTTTGGGGAACATTTTCGTATTGTTTGATGTCACACGATCCACATGTCATTTGAAATAAACTTACCTTCATCCAATATGGTGGTTAATGTATCCCATTTTCACCATTTCACATTTTTATACTATGATGCTTCTATTTCTTTGGCGGTTCATGAACAACAAGGCTTTACTTTGACGTTACACTCACTCTATAATTACAAATATAATGACCAGCTATGACAAATTGGCGTGTGATGTCCACAAAAGATGATGAGCTTTGAACTCAGCACCCCAAAACACAATTTATGTTCTACTCATTTGCAAAACGTTTTGATACCCTTAATTTTGTTGACAAGTTTCTGCTCTTTCCAACTGCAAAGTCGCGAGATCAAGGCTGCAATATTTGCATAGGTTGTGTTCAGAAGGTGCATATTTGTGTCGTGCAATTAACATAATCAGTTTTAAAATGGAGCTGCTGTGTGTAAGGATAAACTACAAGTCGTCACTGTTTCATTTGAGGACAAAAGTAAAGAAAAGAGACTTCTGTTGATTGGGTGGAAATATATACCATTTTGTACATTCTGCACACAACCAATAAATGTAGTTGGGAAATACGGTTGAGTAGTAGTAACATGTACAACATATAATGTATATAATAATGGGGAAGTATCGTATTTTGCGGCAGCCACCTTGATATGTTTGAAAATTGAATGGCAACCTGAAACAGAATTTTCGGTCAGATAACTCAGAATATGTTTCTTAATGTAGAAACCTTTCCGAAGCAGTTCAGATGTGAGAGCAATCAGTCATACTCGAAATTCGATTAGCATATGCCTTTGGCTTTCAAGGTAATCAGCATTGCAGGTAGCAAAAATTGAAAGTTGTATTTCCTGCATTTATGGAACCGCCACCATCGAAATTTTAAGTACTAATTTCCATAAATGAAACCGCTTGGGAAGCTAGATTTAGAGCTTCGTTCAGCCGAGTTAATCTACGTTTTGTGTGCAACCTTTCAGCGAATTTATTACTTTCTTTGTGATCTGGAATATTGCTAATGTCAAAGGAAGAGTCCTATGTATGAAATTAAGACAATTAGCAATGGTCGTTTTGTCTTCTCTGACGGTCTGATACGAAATTTGGATTAACATACCCGTGAGATACAAACGGTGTGTCCCTAAGTGACCAAATCAAAATATCGCATTGTTGCGTAGAGTCGGAGAACAGGATCTGGCAAGCTTATGTTACCCACAGACAAGGAATAATCGGGTTTAAATTTCGTTCTCCTTTAATAAGACCAAAATAAACGGCTGGAAACGAAACAACAACAGTAATAAAAGATTAATAGAAAAATATGTATATATCGTAAACACTTGATACCAGAGTAGATTTTCTATTCGCTGTTTTTTAAAACGTAAACCGCAATCGGGTAGGCATCTCCTAGGCCTTAATACTATTCTGGCCACGAAATCTTAAATGAAGCAAAGTATCGGCTAAGTTCAATTACGAAAATTCGAATTCGAAACTAAATAATAAAAGCTGACTTTTCGAACAACAAAATAAACGTAATCGAACAAGAGTAATTTCTCAAGAATAATTGATTCAAACGTTCGCGACATGAATAGGAAGGAACACGCTGCCCGGGACTACAATTTTTTGACTTAATTCTGTTCGTAATTTGTTCTACAAAAACTATTTCTTGACTTCCTGTACAGAAGACACCCGTCTTGCAACAAAAGCAGTATTTCGCGACTCGGCTCTTTAACCTAGTAATCAGTTTATAGAATGTTTAAGTTTCGTAAAAGTTTCACTTCGATTAGGACCTGGAGAGTTATCTCATTCTGGAATTCTTTCATCAAGTCGATAATTATACTGCTCACTTTCAAGTTTATGGGAGATACACATAAATCTAGTTTCAAACATAGTTCTGTGTACAACACAAATGTTGTACGCAACACACTACCTGGTGAGTTGTACCCGAAACAACGCTATTACTACAATCTATGTTCCTGAATAGGTTCGGAAAATGTATTTAAGAATTGTTTTCCTGCGCCCGTTTGTCACTACACCATCACGGAAAACCTGTCAATTGCTGACTAGATCCAATGTTCCATATGTAACTAGTTGCTTTAATGAAGTACGAAACTGTATCCCCGTGCTTTTACGTCAGTAATATAAGTTTCTAAGATTCCACAAAACTGTATAATGGAAATGCCACAGTAACAAGTATACTTCATCCAACTCGTCGTTTCCTGATAAATGTTGCCGAAACTGTCTGAATTCAAGCAAACGTTTTGGAAATCAAATTTAGCCTTTCGAAACACACATATTGTACTGCACCCACAAATAACGTACCGAAAAATGTAGAAACTAATGCTTGCTGTCCTCATTTTTCTGACACACAAGAGAGTCGAATATGGTAGAGAACATAAACAGATTGCATTAACGTTGGCTATCCTGTAGAACCGAACAAGTTTATTTACAAAGTGGCCAATTTTGTTTCCAATTGTAATACAAACCTCAGAATCTCAATATTACTACAATTACTTCATTGTATACCATTCACTATTCTGTATTTTACTCCACAAAATTAGTAAAAGTTTCCTGTGGACAACTTTCAAAATAGAACGAATTTTAATCGCATACCTCCTTAAGCTAACATTTCGTACATAGAGTCTGTAATAAAAATTAGCACCACTCGTAAATATTGCATGTATTACATGATCACTATGATTTTTGTCAGTAAATGCTTTCGTTTATGTGTTAGCAGCAAGTTTGAAGTATGAAGTGCATTACAGGAGTAATTTGTTCTCCAAAATAATTCAGATTAGCCTCACTTGGTGTCTCTAAACACAATATGCAAATGGTGGACGTTAAGTGTGCTGTTTCCCTCATTTACGACATTGGGAAGTTATTTGTTTGCAGTAAATTGTTCCTGATCGACTTTAAGCAAGTACAAAATAGTGTTAACTTTATATTTGGTGGAATTATAAGCCGTTTAAGTGCCTCTCACTTCAGAAAATTGCGAAAAGTATGTGTGACTAAAGTCCACGTAAACATGGAAGAATCATGGCTTTGCGAAGTAAAGTCTACACAAATAGACAAACTGCCAAAGCAATGAGGATGGATGATACGACTGTTTTAGAATTATACAGAAGCAAGAAACCCATGATGTATGTCCTCGACGAGAATAGTGTGGCACAAAAAAGACAACAACAGCGTGGAAGGATCGGCATATTGTTCGTTTACAGTTTCCGGTTCCAGGGAATTTGCAGAAAGTTTATCTTCTACTGCTGGTTACATTAGAAGCCTATGACTGTTGTCAGAATATTGAATGAAAGAGGAATTAAGAAGAAAACTCGAAGAAAGTAGCCATGTTTACGTGCTCATCAAATAAGGACTAGAAGAGAGTTTACAAAGAGGTGCAGTGCATGGAGTGTTGACAGTAGTTCCATGTGATATTTTCCGACGAAACAAAGGTCATGATTGTAGGTAATGACAATAAAGTGAAACTACTTATTAGAAAAGGAGAAAACTGGCAGACAGATTCTATTTCCCCACCAATAAAAATTTGCTGAGAGCATCATTAAGTGGGGATACTTCACAGCAATAAGCTTGGGGCCAATAGAAATTTGTAATAAAACTACTAGTGCCGCATATTAGAGTATCATTCTGATTCGAAAATTACTGCCAATAACTGCCGACTATTTCTCAGGTAGCAATTTGAATAGTTTTATTTTTCAACATGGCTATGCGCATGCCATAGGGCAATATATGTCATAAACTGTTTTTAAAGCATGTGTATGGAATCATAAGTGTGGCCAGCGAATTCACTGGAAAGGAATCCGAATATATCCAGAAAATCTTCTGGGAAGATATTTCAGTCAAGAAGACAACTCATTCAGAAACAGGTTCACATCTGGTATCAGGAACTAGAGGTTACATTGTGAGAATTACTTGTTACCAGTATGGCCCATATGATTGCTGCATTTTAAGCGCCCCGTGATGGTCACACAAAATATTGAACTTTCTGGTATTTTCTGTGTAATTTCATTCCTTTCCTTCTGTTTGATTGCCTCTAGTGAGCCTCCAGCCTCCAATATCTATTGTATCTGCGATTATAACATTTTTTCGTAATGGTGCTATTTTTGTGACAGACTAAGATATATATAAAATGAATTTTATGGGTGGTAACAGCATTATGGCTTACGCCCGTCCGAACTTTCATTTCGTAATGTAACTTGTGCTTCTTTTGAAAATATCAACCTTATTTGTCCACCACCAAAATTCGTTCAACACGAAAAAAGGAAAATAAATGTTAATTCTAATCAGCAGCTTTAAGCTCCCGCGTCAAACAGTCGATTCTAGCTCAGCATAACTCGCTGCTTTCTGTCTTTAACTACTATCTTTTCTCTCTTCTGGGGAACACACCAGCACCACATTATGAGACCTTCAGTCTCTTTTATCACTCTCTTTAACTGATAAATCAACTCTTCTAAGAGCGAACAGAAAGACAGCTTAACACAGCCTTTCCAACAAAAAGGAATAAAATAATCACTGTCCAAACTAAAACTGACTTTCCGTGTGTGCTAGGAAGTAAAACTCATCCACTCCATGTCCTCTTTAAGTCTGATTGAACAGGGTCAACTGCTTCGTAAGAGGTAAGGTTTTCTGGAGATTCTTTCGTTTTGGATTTACCATTTTGCAAGTATTTTTAAATTTTGTGAATTTCTTACGCGGGGTTGTATCTTATGCTTTCTCGCTTGGCAATTTGTACAGATGTTGTTATGTTTCTTTTCCTATGGACCAGTCTTTGTTAAATATATTTGTGTACTTTTATATCATCTGGGCAGAGCATTACAGGTGTGTTGTGAATACCCATTCGTTTACAGCGGTAATATTGCAGGTTGGTTGGAGGGTTGAGGGGTTCAACGGTCATTGAACAGTGTGTAATGCTTATATAGTTAGTAAGATTGTTCGAATATATTATATTTTAGCTTGGCTGCTTTTCAAAGGACTCAGCAACAGTGAACTTACTAGTTTAGCTTCAGTGGGTTTTCTTTGTACAACATTTTGTTAATATTTATCTGTTTAAATTCCACACTTTCTAGTTATTCTTTCACTTTGTTTATTTCTGTACGTTGAAAGATTTCTCATTATTACTTTCGTAGCTCCTGAGGTGTATTTGCTCTTTCCTTGTTTAAAAAAAATATTTAGCTTTATTATAAGACTGTTAATTAAATGTTCATTCACTTTATGTCGTGTTGGACTTCAGGACATTCTTTCATATCTTTTGAAAGTAACTTTGATTATAAGTATTGACAATACTGCAAATTTAAATTCGAAGGGCTCTTGATGATATGATGATTAGATGGTAGTGTTGGAACCCGTGCTGTCAATTTATACAGTTAATAGCTCATATATGTTGCTTACTACCAAGCGGGGAATAATTGAGGGTTTGAGGAGGTATTGTGGATGGCTGCTTGTGAGTTCATTGTCGGTATCCACAGATGGTCTTCTGCATTCTAGTATTTTGTACAGATCTAAAATGCATTTCCTGTTCTTCCTATGATGCTGAAGTAAGATCTTGCTTTATTATTTGTCTACTCATAGGACAAATTATCTCGGTTTTATGACGTAGTTCCTCCCAAACCCTTTCATTTAAACTTTGAATATTAGTTAGTTTCTCCTCCCTGTTTGACATGTGTATTGTCGTATTTATGGATAATCTAAATCTTTGGCAAGATTCGAGGTTACATTACTAAATACATAGGCTAATACTGAAGCGTTTATTTAGACGGAATTGAAAATTCTTTGTCAAAGTTAGGCTAACGTTGTGAACAAGTTTGATCAAGTTAGTTGTGCTACTTCTTGTCAGAACAAAAGTCAGTAACCGAGCAACAGTACTTTACTCTTATGAAAGGCATTGAAGTAGCATAAACGCGTGGATTTTCTCTCATACAGTATCAATTCTACCGCGATTTGTTTTACTTCGTCGGCTAGCAACTCCTGTTACTTTCTGGTTTATTATCCAGAAAACCCGCAAACCAAATCAATGGAGCAAGGATTAAATTCATCCATACAATCAGGGTTACCAGATGCCATTCTTTCCGAGGACATATTCATGTTTTCTCACTTTGTGCAACTGTACTGGTTTTCTGAATATCTTAAAATGTTCTATATTCTCTAGTGAGCAGGTTAAAAAAGTTCCGAATTGTACATATTCGTATTTCTGTGATTCAAATTCTTAACCTTACTAAGTTCCTCGTTACCCAAATATAAAACAAATGCTTTGTCATTTGATAACCACTTACCATTTTCATTAACTTTTATTACTTGATAGGAAGATACAATAAAAATGTAAATTTGTATGTACCTTGCCCCGCAAGAACTGAAATTTGAAAGTACGATATTAATCTCTTCGTCGGTGTTTCTTAATCGAAGTTTAAATGAAAGGTATCTAAAGGCAGTTGTCTTAACTTAGCTGTCTTCCATTGGAAGGAAAACAACTGCCTTTGTTCAAATTAATTAACGTCACTGTCCTCTACTGGTAAAAATGGCCTGGTAACCCTGATAGAATGTTTCTTAAATATATAATAAATGCAGTTTAGATAAATGTAGGAACAATGCTAGCCCAAAAAAAAAAAAAACAGGAGCGTCATTATAGAAACATCATAAAAACGGCTAGAAGTTAGTAAACATGCATTATATTATAGTAAATTCTTACTGTGCAAATACATTGTAAAAAGTAATCATTTTAATTACATTTTAAATGTAATGTTTCTGGAATTTTAGTGTTGTGTTTAAGATGTTTAGAAGGTGGTTACAAGTGTTCTGAGATGTTTAGTATCTGTTTTTGAAGGATTATTAAACGCTTCTTGTTTTATGTTGTTGATAATGTGCCGCTATCAGCTCCAACTAACAGGAGAACTCTTTATCCAAAATCATATGATAGGAGTAAATTATCACAAAAATTTAGGAGAGACAATAAATGAAACGTAATAACTACTAAGGGGGAGACAGAATAAGTTTATATGAACCCAAATAACGTATACGACAACAACTGTGGAGAACACGAAATCCTCTGTCGAAATATATCATCAAAATTGTTAAAATAACTTACAAAGAAGAAGAATTGAAACTTAGAGAAAGAATATTTACATTCAGAACTAATCTGGCTTAACCAAATCAATCAAACCATTGTGTGAGGGTTTCAAATGCAACATTGTTATTCTATGAAGAAACTCCTCATTTTAAGAGCATGCACAATTTGAATTGATAGTGATTACTTTTTGTTAAACGTTTGATTTATCGAAAAAGTTCTTTTTTTCAGCACGTGACGTATGGAGACGTTTATACGACAAAAATGGACATTATTAATGAATCCGAAGTACAATATAATATTATAAGATACATAGTTACTAATAATAAATAACCAAAAATATGTGCAGCAATGTACAACTTTACACAATAGTCACTGTGGTGTATGATTCATATAAAACAGGGGATATAAACTCATTCCAGGTTGCGGAAACAAAATAGGAGCCTCCTTCGTAAAGGATGTCGTGCCATCGTCCAGGGAATCAAGGAATGTTTAACAGAGACTGATATTGATGGACTTAAATATGTGTTAACAGCACCTAATTGCATGCTGAGGTGAGGAATATCTCTGTTGTTCTGTTTCTCACACAAATGGGTGCAGGGTGATTGTAATGCATGCAAATGTAGAGTGAAATACTGATACCAAAACAAGAAAAAGGTCCTCTTGAAGACATTCAGAAATCTGATTAATTTGGGAGTTACAGGCTCTAAAAAGTACAGCCGCGTTTGCCACAAATTATGTTACGTATCTAGAAATAATGGCGTAATCAGTGCCGGCTTAGAGAAGCATACTTAAAGTACTATAAAATCCAACTATTTAATGTGTGTTTATGATTGGCTATTGCAGTTTAGAGAGGATGTCTATGCTTCCTCTCTTAAGACTATTTAATCCTTTAAGAATCAAATTCTTATGTTGTGAAACCTGTCTATGGGATTCTATCTTAAGTGCTATTTGCTAAGAGAACACCACTTTCATCATTATGTGTAGAGATATGACGTCATTCGTGACAATGTAGCTCCAAACTTCAATTGTTCGAAATTAATTAAATGAACTACTTTCTTGTTTGGTGTCAGAAACTCATACTGAAATTTTTACAGTCATTAATCAATCACTTTCTATATGCTGTTGCTCATTTGTTAATTACATCAATACGTTTTGAATCGAATGCATATACTTGACTATATAAATTATACTAGTGCTTGGTAGGTAGTTTTAAGATGAAAACGCTTTCTATTTCTACTGGATGATATTACAAAGACCTTGTTTATTTATCTGGACGGGTACATTAAGGAAACGTGGACGTGATTTCGAGTAACTCATGTATTCATGCCAAACATTTCTAGAATAAATATCATAAGTGAGTACTAACGCAAAAAGGAACAACATGAGTGCAAAAAATGGAGATATTTTACTTTTATAATTTTTGCACAATTTAACTAAATTATATTTCTGTTAACGGCTTGTAATTAGTGAAAGTATTGGTATTGTTGTTTGTAACATTAATGGAGATCTAATTTCCATAAACTGCCTGAGAACTTTGTATTATGAAGTACGTTTCTCCACTTTGTCCTGATCGTTTCTTTTCGTTTGAATGCGTACAATTTTAGTGCACAATAAGTCTTAATACTTGTACAGATGCTCCACGAATTACGATTGTACCAGTAACTATGTTTTCGGAGATGCAATACGCTGTGAGAGTACTAAAACGAAATCGAAAAGAGAGAGAAAAACGAAAACACGAGAAAGTTCTATTTGAACAATGAATGACGTTATACATCGCAGTGCCCCATGGAAAATTACCCCAGCTGGACTCCAGAATGTTCATAATCCTCAGTCAGCCGCGTAGTTTGTGCTGTCAGCGTATGTCTCATGAAGTTGTTTATGTATTTAAACATTATACATTACGCATGCAGCATTCTTATTGGGTGATGTCTTCGAAACGCTTATCATTGTCCCCTGTTGGTAGTGGGAGTGAAAAGAAAACAAGAAAATACATCCAAATAAAAAAAACTGAAAATAAATAGCGAGGAGGGATGGCGGGATGCGAGTAATGGCAATCGGGACCTTTACCTGTAGCATGATTTAATGTCATTTATTATTTTCAACTTACGATATTTTCAGTTGCGATAGATTTATTGGTCCATAACCCCAACGTAAGTCGATGAGCGGATGCATATGCTTCAAGCACTTTCATTAGAGATATTAAGCAAAGGTACCGTTGTCCTTCATTAGTTTCTTATGATATTAATTTTTGACGCAATTCTAATTTTAAAATTCATTATGACGCAATTAAAGATACACAGGTGCTGTTTTCATAAATTAAGAATTATCAGAACTGTTGATTTTAATTTTAGGTTGTTGTGGTTGCTAGGATGGAGTGCAACGTTGGGTTTTGCCATAATTTCCGCTGACTCGCTAATGACGAAATATTGGTTCAGTTCAGTGACGTATGAAGTTGAAAATTTAGACATCGTTGACAATGTGACAGTATCAGGATTTGCACTGTGCTCAACAGACTTTCCATGGAACACAACGTGAGTATACACTTATATTCCTTATATTAACTTAAAGTTTTCTGCTCAGAACAGCTTAATTTCGTAAAACTTCATTCAGTTACTCATGTCGTCACATGAGTACGAGCTAAGTTTCGTTGTCAAGAAGTTAAGGAGCTATCCCATATCAGGTCGTGCTGAGTTATAGTCCAGTTATCGCTATTTACCTATTCTTATCCTTTTATCAGATGTATACTTAGACACCTATACTTCATCTACCAGAGGCTAATCACATATTTTTTTAACAGTGTTTATGTTATGTAAACCTTATTCTTCAATCATAATCTTTGTTCTGCACAACCTGGATTATGTTTTTATAAGGCATCCTTATTTGTCGCAGTTTTGAAACACCTTATAAAACAGGAGGATTGAGCGTTTTTACGACTGTATACAATGCGTAATAGATTAATTAATAAACAGTTATTTTTGTTTCAGGGCTTGCGGAGAGGAATTCAAACACTGCTTTGTGAATAATGAGCCTATAGACTGCTGTAAACTGTTTGTTCCAATTGGGGGAGAACTACCCAGTTGCTTCGCCTACAACGCAATGCAGACAATGTAAGTTGAACTTTCTAATTATTAACTCCTTACATGCAAGAGAAAGGGAATGTGTCTAGTTTCCCTTGACAACATTGTTTTAAACGACATTTTGGTGCTGTTCTTTATGTCTATTGCATTTCAATGTATATCACTCTTTTGTTCGCTGTTCATTTGTAAAGTATTATCTAATGGTGTATTTATGAATATATCCTGTGTATTTTTATCCTATTAACTTGTTGAATTCTAGATAAGTTTCACATTGAAAAGCATGAGGTGTTAAAGGATGATGACCTCTATTAGCGTTTTACGGGGGCATAATCAGGATGATTGGAAAAGAAAGAAAGTAGAGCTTAGATAGCGAATAACTCTCCGAGTTTTGGGACTTAGTTAATCTATGCAAGGAGAAAATATGGTACAAAGGCAAAAAAGGAGACCTGAATTTGAACAGAGTTGCAAAATGGAGATAAATAATGCTCGTGCACACTTTGGTAAATACGGTGTATTACCACCAGCATGCCAAAGAAATGTGTAATAGGTATAAATGTCTTGCCATTTTCAAAATGGCGCGAGGTCAAATTTTGAAATTATTATATTTTACTCTGTTCTAATGTTTAACAGTTAATCAATCACAAACGTTCGAGTTGTTCAGAGGTGGACTTCATTTAGCTTAAAATTTGGTGTTTTATAAACTTTGAATGCGGAGACAGAGGAGTGAGTACATACTTTATTGTTATTATGATGGGATTCGAAAATCTCTAAATAACGTGAAACTATGGTGGTTTCTCACTAACTTCCATCGAATTAAGATGACTTTCTGAGGACAGGTACTATAGTTTAACATAGGATTCGAAACTCCTGTGTCACCAACGGGAAATCAAACCCGGGACCTTTGAGTTCTTCTACTTAACTGTTAAGTCCTTTGGGACCCTGGATTACAAGGCAAGAACTGTTATCATTACTTCACGAACAAGGGAGTATATCTGTCTTAGATGAGTTAAATGATGTTTCCGTGTCAGACAGATAAATGTTTAACTGTAGACCATCGTAGAGTTTCGGCAACGGATGTAAGAGCCAGTGCTGGATAATAGAACACCTGAGCCGATCTAGATAAAATAGATGATTGCTTCAAATGGATTTGGTAGGAATGCAAAATCAAGTTCAGGCAAGAGAGATTCACATCCAAATTTACCATGCCCTCAGTTAGACTACAAGGGTGTAGGAAAGGGAGGCAAGAAGGCACTTGCCCCTCTCCTGGACTTCAGCCTTTACATATGCATATTTTGCTATTCTCTTTTCAAACATTCAGTGTGTTTTTATGCTATTTCATTGCATGCATTTCATAAAGGGTACTTTAGGCACTGCAGCTATCCTGTTCTCCTGATGTATTGCCATATTCATTTAAATCAATATAAACAGAAATACGCCCATTTATACCAACAAAACAAGTTTCTTAAAAACATTAAAATAAAAACACGTATCGCATTATTGAACCATCATCTAACTTTTATTTGTTTGAACGTAGGCCTACTTCTTTTTGATACCCAAGTAAAAACAAATGAAATCTCTCTTTCTCTCTCTCTGTCCGATACGTGTTTTTATTTTAATGTTTTT
>JAGDQP010005752.1:0-76178 GCA_022664845.1 Lepisma saccharinum | reverse complement strand
GGGGAACAATTACAAATGTGTATCGGTAGCCAGCAGCCATGGTTGCAAACCGTCCGTCAAGAGGCTTTATTATGCAGACAATTTGCATAATTAGAGCCACCTAAAAAGAAGACCTGACCTCTTTGTATCATGCTATGAATTTTAAATTAAGTTTTCCATGATACGGATAATGCCAGTAAATATAAAGATAAGATACGTATGTTTATATATTAACTAATACGCTTAACATGTATAATTCTATCGAATGCGTTAAATGTGTTGTGTTTAGGTAAATGAAACATATTTCAATTAGACATATGCGAATCAGTATATGTAGCAGAGAAAACGTCAAATCATAAGCAAAATTTCCGCACTTACTAGCATATACTTTTTTCTCTTAATCAAATAGACATAATTTATTAGTAAACATTGCAAATTTATGCTTTGAAACAACTTTATCACACAATTTGTTATTATCTAGGATCACAAATCAAACGAGAGGCACCGAGACGAACCCCAGCTTGATTAATTACATTGGTCAACAATAAACACACTTTTTTCTTAAGTTTAGGTGTACTGGCTGTATTTCGTTGTGCTGAATTCGAAATTGGCATTTAAAAAGTCGCATTAAATATGATTTTGTCACAAATTGCATGTAATAAACACTATACTGTCGCAATACAGCCTTGTAGTTCACAAACTATCAAGGAAATGAAGCATCGTAGTGCACAAATTTAGAATGTTGGGAAAGGTCTACTACATGTAAGAGTAGATAATCAATCTTTAAATATACCATATTGAATGGAAGCCATTTTCTTAAAAGGAAAGTAAGTCGGGTGACATATCAAACAATACGAGAATGTTCCCAGAAAGGCATACCCAGTATTATATTTGACCTACCTGTTACGGTGTTCCGGGCTATCTTCACTGAAAATTTGAAGTACATGTGTTAATTTAACCAACAATATACCTTTACTCCAATACCGTAACATTTAGTTCAAACCTAACATATCGAATGCCTTTCTTGGAACATTCTCATATTATCTGATATGTTACACAACACATTTGCCGTTTGACAAACACTACCTCCATCCAATAAACCGGATTTCAAAATGGCGGCTACATTGATCTTCTACCCCAAAATGTAACCCTTTTCCACCTTTCTACATTTGTATATTACGATGCTCATTTCATGGGCGGTTTGTGAACTACAAGGCTGTAATATGACTTTTGATTCACCCTGTAGCTACACATATCCATACTTGTTATGACAAAATGGCTCATTTTTGAACTCAGAACAATATATTTCGTACTAATTTTGAAATTTTATTTTGTGACCCTTAATTTGGTTCACAGCGTTAATTTCAGTCCTTTTTCAGTTATCAGCTGGATTTTTGTTGTATTTAGCGTATAACATCTTCGGACATAAAATTTCTCTCCACCTGACAAATGAGAGGGGCAACGAAGAGAATTTTAATTACATACAAATAACTTCCTTGACAAAACGTTTGCTTTTCTGTAAACGTGTAATTTATTTTGTTGTTTATTACGGTATAGCCAGTAGATTGCAGGCGAGCTATATTTAGTACATGCCACTGGATAGTTACATGCAAAATTTGTCAAGATGCAATATATCTTAAGGTAAGTTAACTAAATTGAAATCAATAACATATTTGTTTTTTTTTCTTATTTATTCTCGCTGCTCTTCAGGTAGCAAGTATATTCGTTCCATACACGTCCAGAGGATATACTATTGTGATTAGAAACTGAAACAATTAACGGTTTTTGAACACCATAGGCGCAATGCCCAGCCACAGTGTATAAATATTATCCAGATTTTCTGGATAATAGTTAATGACAAAATGAAATAAGAAAAGAGAAAACAAAGTAAATTAAAAATTCTAAATTACTCCACGAATAAATACTAATTACAACAAAAAAGATTTCATAATTGCATTAGTAAAATAACTTTTACTCATATAAAATCTAGTTCTTTGATTAATTTACGTGATTATATAAAGCAATCATTCTCCATATAGGATACTTTTGATCATATTGGTTTTTACTCTCTGGATGTAAGAAAACCACTGCTATCGTTTCGTGACATCAGTGACTGTACGTGATAGGACAGTTTAGATAGTAGATCAAAACAATTAATGTGCTCATAAACTAATATGTACGTTATGACAAGATCCTTTAATTTCCTTCTTTGTTCCAGCATCAAAGTTTCTGGCCAAGTTAGATTAGGATTTAAACAAAGTAAGTATAAAAATCCGTTTTTCTTATAAGCCTATTTTAAGAACCTGGATTGAATTCTTTCAATTAGTACAGAATGTCACTGAGCGTAGTGATTTCAAATTAGATACTCATATTATAGTTTTGTATGTGGGTAGCTGTAATATATAATTATTAGTCTCATGTCGTTCTTGAAACCTGTAAGTTTTCTTTTGATCCAACCTAGGTTCCTGAATGCTTCATTAACTATGGTTCTAATATGTACTTCAAATGATTTATGTGACTGTTTCGCGATCTAATTAATAAAAATAGTAATATTATTGTTTATAATAATGAAATAAATACATTGTTTCCATTTATTAATTTAAAACAACAATCAAAATTAAATAAATACTTTTGTTTATAGTTATAATTTTAAATTTAGACTCGCTTTGCTTCGCTGGGGACGCTGCCCCCAGACCCCCGTGGGAGCTGCGCTCCCAACATCTGTGGTTGGGGATTCGTTCTCTTTTTCGTAATCAGAGAGTTTCTGGCGGACTGCGCCTCCATTGTACAAAATATATCAACCACCACGGCTGGCCTGCTCCCCCGTCAGGTATTTTTATTATTTTTGTGACCTATTCGTCCTGGTACACCTTCATCTCAAATTTTGTTTGTCTAGCTTAAATGGTCTAGAAAATGGGTTGCCGGGCGGCCATTATGGATTAACGATGGCGACTTTCCCAAAATCGTGTATTATTTCGATATGCTAATAATTACGATACACCTTTATGCTAAATTTCGTAACTCTAGTTAAAACGTTGTGGAAACTGATTTTTTAAGTTCGCCATTTTTGACACATCATGGCGTCTTTAAACACATCTCGTAATATTTTCGTATCGTACTGTTGATGTTCTACCTTCGTAGCAAATTTCATTTCAATAGCCCCAGTTCTTTAAGCTCTCTATTTTATACAACAATCGGTTTGGCGGCCATTTTGGATCCAAGATGGCGACTCTTTAAAACTTTTTATTATATTGTCGTGACTTACACATGAAGAAACAACTTCAATTGAAACTTCATTTCTTTAGCTCAAACCGTGTCGAAAATGATCTTATTGGGCGGACATTTTGAATTCAAGATGGCTACTTTTCCAAAATTATGTATTATTTTCCTAAACTACTACTGATACACCTTCATAACCAATTTTCTATATCTAGCTAAAACGCTGTGGAACATGGATTTTTTAGTCCACCATTTTATATCCTAGATGACGTCTTTGGACACATCTCGCAATATTTTCGTAACCTCCTGTTGATATTCTAGCTTCGTTGCAAATGTCAGTTCAATAGCCCCAGCCGTTTAAGCTCTTTATACTATATAACAATGGGTTTGGCGGCCATTTTGGATCCAAGATGGCGACTTTTTCAAAATGTAGGATTTTTTCCTTTACCTACTCATGGTCCTACACCTTCATACCAAATTTGGTGTTTATAGCTCCAGTAGTTTGGCCTGTGAATTATGATGATGAGTCAGTGAGTGAGTGAATCAGTGACCATGCGGCTATATAGTATATGGATATATACATTTGAGAAAAGCAACGCTGTCGACTTTTTTGGGTGAATGTTCTCGAAAGTTACGGCACACATAAAACGATTGTTGATAGTAACTTAATCTCTAATACCAGTATTGGTCTCCTTCGATCATGAAAATTTCGACATTTGAAAAACGACAGAGATATAAAGCCTTAAAAACGCGATTTTGTCGGTCGAGCGTATGATCGTTAGTACACGTGTACCGAAAGCTCCCTTGCTTAACTGGAAAAGTTGTCACATGATATGGTTTTTAACATTAGTGATTGGCTGAATAGATACAGATTTAGGAAAAAAAAGATTAACAATATTAGTTTGGTCATGTATATACATTGTAGCTGCATATGGCCAATGCGCTGAATAACGTTGTGACGTCACTAATGGATGATGTTGAAAAGTTTTATTGAATATCTCGCGTAGTAAATGTGCTATCGATATGAAATAAAGAATGATTTTATTAGGTAAAGCAGATGCAACTTTCAATACAAAACAAACTCTTGATAACGTATCACGTGATATAGATTCCGGATACGGCCATCTTGGCCAAATTAGCAAATTTCGATTTCCGCATTGAAATCCACAATAAAACGATAATGTAGTCAGCATGACAAGCGAAGCTTGAAATTCAAATCGAACAATGCACAACGTGTCACATGATATAGTTTCCGGCCGTCATATTAGCAGATAATTACATTTCTGACCATAATTTATGAACTTTATGCAGAATGTATCTAATTCCTATATAATCCCATGTTAAAAATTAGCAAATTTTAGAAAATGTTTTCTTATTTAGCGATGATATACACATAAAAGGACTTCATATTCGTGTTTGCCATATCGAGTTTGGGAAAAAGCAGGTTGCAAATGGACGATTAAACGAACCGGAAGCTCTCCACGACGCCATTTTGAATTTTTGGAGACAAATAAAAATATCTGCTAGAATCGTGGAACAAACGGCATTTCGTTCCAAATGACACTCCGAGAAAAATAGCTATCTCGGATTTTCCAAAATACATGCCATCACTTAGTTGTGGCGGCCATTTTGTGAAACATTTACATTTCAATATCTCGCGTTATAATGGTCATATCAAGATGGATTAAACGTCTTCTTACTCAGTAATGCATCCTAAAGAACAAAATTCCAGTCGGAATAGCAAAAATCTATGACGTCAGAGACTAAAAGTCCCATCTGGATATATATAATATAAAATGGTGGTATCAATATGGAATAAACAGTGTAACGTTGAGGCAATCATAGTGCGCATGCATGAGAAAAGTAGCCACCAGTAGTGCAAACAATACAAAATGCAACCCAAAGTTCTGGTTTTACTCTAAAAGTAACGTTTTTGCTAAATTCGGCAACGCCACTGAAAACAGAATTTTCTACGAAAACCAAATTTGGGTTTATTTTTGCGCTACAACGCATAGTTTCCGAGATATCGGCGAATAAAGTTTTTCAGCATTTTTCACTGTCAAAATCATGCAAAAACGTAAAACAAGTTTAACTGTATCCAAAGATATTTCTCCAATCGCAATATTTTCGTAATCTAATAGGAATGATGTACCAAATTTGTTTTTCTAGCTCAAGCGCTGTGTGCAATGTTTTTTGGGCGGCCATTTTGAATCCAAGATAGCGACATTTAAAAAATGTTGTAATGTTTTTCTTTCTAAACTACTTGTGATCGTGTACCTTCATACCAAAATTTGTGTTTCTAGCTCAAACCGTTTGGAAAATAGATTTTTAGGGTCCACCATTTTGGATTTAAGATGGCGTCTTTGGGTACATAATGTAACATTTTCGTAACCTACAATTGATAATGTACCTCTATACCAAATTTCATTTCAATAGCCCCAGTAGTTTAAGCTCTCTATTCTATACAACAATGGGTTTGGCGGCCATTTTGAATCCAATATGGCGACTTTTAGAAAATTTGAAAATACTTTCCTTATCTACTAGCAATAATGTACTTCCATACTAAATTTCATTTCAATAGCCTCAGCCGTTTAAGCTCTCTATTCTATACAACAATGGGTTTGGCGGCCATTTTGGATCCAAGATGGCGACTTTTTCAAAATGTAGGATTTTTTTCCTTTACCTACTCATGGTCCTACACCTTCATACCAAATTTGGTGTTTATAGCTCCAGTAGTTTGGCCTGTGAATTATGATGATGAGTCAGTGAGTGAGTGAATCAGTGACCATGCGGCTATATAGTATATGGATGGTTGTAAATAAAAGTATTTTGATTTAATTTATTACGTATTATTACATACGAAATAACAATAACCGGATCATGAATTATCTGTAAAATCAACAAAGCCCTAAGGAACACACACACAAAAAAAAAAACACAAACAATAATAAGGGAAACAGCATTTAAAGAAGAGAAAGCTACTCCAATTCCTTCCCCGGAGACAGCGTTCCAAGAATTGAAGAAACATTACCATGCTGAACGGCGATACTAATACGCTTTCAATAGAAAAGCAGTAGCGAAAGCATTGCCGGAAACAAGACCAATGCGTCGTCTAACTACCTTGATGAAATTGAAGCCCTCAGTGCTGCTTGACTCGATTGCAATAACAATGAAAATGAAATTATCTAACAGGGTACTGTATTATCTTTTTTTTTTTTTTTTGACCTCTCCACGGGAAGAAGCACCAATAGCTCGCAAAGATTTGAGGAAGATTTGAGAGGGCAAACGTATCAACACAAGTAAACTTTCATAATAAACATCTTTTTCCTCTATTCCAAGGCACTAAAGTCATACCGTCAGGTCTCTTACCATTGGAACGACTACATCCAGATGGTTCACACACTAAAGGTACTTCAGCTGAAATAAGCGCACGAAGAATTACGTCATTTCCACTGGCATACGAACACAAGAGAGATCGTGAAGGCCTCGTTGATCTACGAACGCCCTACAATCTGGACAATTGTGGGGGTACACAGACATCAGCTCCTAATCGTAAAGCAACATCAATACGAAAACTTTCATTGGATAAGTAAAGTCCCAGAGGAGGAGAAGGTAGGGCCTGATTAAATATTTGCATTACTACTAGTAGTTGTAGTATTAGTAGTAACAGTAGCAGTTGTTGCAATAATTGTAGTAGTATTTGTAGTACTAGCAGAAACAGTATTATTAATTGCACTAGTAGTAGCAATTGTTGTATTGATAGTAGTAGTGGTACGACTATTATTGTTGGCAAACTACTTTACTCCCCGCGCACGAACGGACGGGTAATTTGGTTAGCGTTTACGAAAAGTATATTATTCTTACACCAGTTCAGTATATTATATATGTCTTTCTGAAGTTGTTTGCAATCATCAAGCGAGTTAATTGTTAAATATATTTTAGTTCATCTACATAAAACTGTATAAGAAATTCGACACAATCAAGAAAGTTGTTAATAAGTATAAATAATACAAAAGTGTTATTTGCAGAAGAAGGAAATGCTCGAAGTGTTGTATATATATATATAGTATCCCTTTACGGGAGAGGGGATAGCCCAGGCTGTAAAACTATAAAATAAAATGTTTGCACTAGATTTCCTGAAATGATCAAACTGTGTGCAATCATTAATTTGCAAATCAGAACTCATTTAGTGTATTTACCAAGATATATTCGAGCATAAATTGTGAATTTGTGTATGAGTGTAGGTTATGGGTGTTTGGAATTCCCGAATGAAAATTATGATTCGGGGAATGTTGGAATTTAGAAAAATTGGACCTCCGGAACGTCTGCAAACCTAAATTTCGGAATGTTATCTTCGGACGTCGACGTGTACCAAGGACCTTCTATTCATAAATCTGCCACCAGGTAGCTCAACAAGATACACCCTCCATTCCAAAAGAAACCGAACTTTTTAAAAAAACAAATAAACAATGTACATTTTGGAACAAATCATTTTTATTAATCAATGTATTCCCCTTCTGCATCGATACACATATTTGCACGCTCCAACAAGTTGTCAAACGACTTCTCCATGTCCTTTAATGGAATGGTCTTTAGGACGGCGGTCGTCGCCTTCTCAATGGCTTCAATCGATGCGTGCCACTTTCCTTTCATCGCCAAATGCAGTTTCGGGAACAGATAGAAATCGCACGGAGCGAGATCTGGTGAATAGGGCGGATGATGCAAACGAATAATGTGATTTTTGACCAAAAATTCAGTTACAAGTCGCAAACTATGTGATGGTGCATTATCGTCCAAAAGAGTCCAACTGCCGATTTCTCGATATTCGGGCCGAATACGACGAATTCTTGCCAGCAAACGCTTCATGACGCCCAAGTAAAACTCTCCAGTGACTGTCTGGCCGGGTTGAACAAATTCTTTGTGGATAATTCCTTTTGAATCGTAAAAACAAATCAGCATCACCTTAACTTTTGACTTCACCAAGCGACTTTTTTTGGGTGGTCCTTCATCCGGCGCTCTCCATTCAGCACTTTGCCGCTTTGTTTCGGGCTCATATTCAAAACACCACGTCTCGTCACCAGTTACAATCGATTTCAAGAAGTTTCGATCCTGCCGAGCCCTTTTAACAATGTCTTTGCAATGCGCAATTCGATCAACTTTTTGGTCTTCGGTGAGTTTGTGTGGTACAAACCGCGAATTAACCTTCTTAAGGCCCAAAACTTCGGTATGCGGTTGTTTGAGGAATGCCTAATTCCATTTCAATAACTTTCACCGACGCTTTTTTGTTATGTTTGATGAATTCACGCACTTTTTCGATGTTTTCTTCCGATAATCCGGTTCTGGGACGGCCTGATCTTTCGTCATCATCCAGCGTCTCTCTACCCGATTTGAATCGCCTGAACCACTCGTAAACTTGCGTACGGGATAGACACTCATCACCATATGCATTTTGTAGCATTTGGTGCGTTTCAGGAAAAGGTTTACCCAGTTTAACACAAAACTCAATTGCAGCTCGTTGTTTGAAACTCATTTTCCGACCGATGTACACAACACACTGACAGATGAAACGCAATAACTTTGTTGCCGTGCATCCAAATGTCATGACATTTATACCAGTTGTCAATGAGGGACTACGCCATCTACCGGTAAAATATTACAACAGATGGCACTAGTGGTACTATTTGGTTTCAAAAGTTCGGTTTCTTTCGGAATGGAGGGTGTATGTTACCAGCACAATTGAGCACACTTGCTGGATATGGTATTAGGGATGTTAAGAATTCCGAAATAGGATGGGCAATATTTTGTGATTCCGGAATTTAGGGATTCCCAACGTCGGAAATCAGAAATTTTGAAACCTCAGAAGAGAGAAAATTTGAAACGGAATTCCGGAGTGCCCGACTCCCGTAAAATACTATAATCCAAAGAATTCTGAATTCCTGAAATAATTTTGGACTTCCTAATATCCCTAGTGCAAATGTTTAGTGTTGTGTCTTCCATTTAAATCTATGTTAATTTACATTTATTACAAAAGGCGATTGATTTGTCCACATATTCAATTTTCCTTACACTAATATATTTGAATCGATCAGTATAACAGAGAAAAATAACTTAAAATTGTGTATCATTCTATATAAAATTTGCACTAATCTCATTCTAAGACATTTAATTACAAAAAATACGAGTTTAAAGTTTTGAGTTCTAAGGTTAATACCAAGTATCAAAGATGTGGGTCCACAACCATGTTTGTCTGTACAAAGTTAGCTTTGGTATGTAATTAATGAAAATAAAAATCGTCTCAAATAAAATGTATAGTGACCTAGTTCTGTACAGACTAAAACGCTTTGTAAACATTATTTCGTGTGGGCAATTTTTAGTAACTTTAACTTCAGCCCGTCACTATCATGAATGCGATGGTACTTAAAATTCACATCCATACCCAGTCGTGTTTCGAGCCTGGGACCTTCGAGTCGCTGACTTAGCGCTCCAACCCACACGGCTACCATGTCAGCAACTGAACAGATTAGAATATTTGGGAGCAATATTAGGGACATGGAAGAAGAGTAGAACCGGTGATAAAGTGTGAAGAGAGAGTAGGCTAGATACAGACAACATAGAAAGTGACGCTGATTCGGTTCGTAGAACGCTCATCTGCGTGGGGTCGTTTGTTCGTTCCCTGTTCATGCCATTTGAGCTTTGCGGTGGGCAAACTCCATGTGTGTGGGTTTTCTCGGCGTGACTCCGTTTCCATACAATTTCTTCATTCCACTAATTCGTCCCATCACCATAAATTCAGCCTGAGCCACGGTTTCCTAAAGGCCATAAAATAAATTCAGAATTCAAACAAAGAAAAGGGGATCTAGTTAGAACTTTATTAAGCAAAGATTGTAAACACAAATCTGGAATAGCGAGAAGAGAAAGAGGGAAAACACGGACGCGGTATCGTATAGTTTTAATGTACAAATATTCTAGTACACTAATATGAAGAACAAAGAGCAAGGTAACTATAGAGAGAGCTTAACCCATCTTGAAGAAACTGACACTTTAAGCAGAAAGTCAATAATGATGAATCAATTTAAAGGTATGTCTGAAATCAAATGAAGATTGTGCGACAAAACCACGAAAATATGGTAAACTTGATTTCTTTATATAATGATACCTTCTTTCAATACATGTCTTGCCCAATATCTGGTAGAAGAATCAATTTAATCAAATAAAGAAAAGATTCGAAGATTAAGGTACCGGTACTTGACAGTGACAAATAGCTATAATGAGACGTTACTAGCTACAGATTTTGTCTTTAAGAAAATAAGATAAACAGGGCCTGTTTCTTATCGTAAACTCTTCTATTATGATTAATAAGATTAACTTTCTACTAGCCAACTATCCTACTTTCTATTACACGATTAATGATTGAATATGCTTTTCTTAAAGTGCCAAATTTACGAATCTCTTCACATTTTCTGTCCACTTAATTATTGAAATTTCTTGTTCACAACAGACAAAATCGTGTTAAACCTCCTTTCTCAAAGAGAAAGATACGAATATTCTAGTCGTACTTAAGAATAACACAGGCCGATGATTTCTCTCTTTTGCTCATACACTAACACATACATACACGTCTGTTGGTACTTTAGAGATACCAGCATATTCCGCCCCCTGCGACAATGACAATCAAGTGTCAAAGCCAGACTCCTGGATTGCTTGGTCAACTGTTTCTACTCCCGAATGTTTGTTTTTCCCTCCCCGCAGAACAGATCAATACTCGGCACAGTTCCCTTGCAGGTCAAGCTGTGGAGTAGAACAAGCCGTTTGATTGTGTGTGTGTTTTAGAGAGAGTGAAAGGGAAAGAGGGAGGGAGAGAGAGAGAGAGAGAGCTGGGTCTATGAAGGAAAGCAAAGCAAGCGTAACGTGTAAATCAGGCACTGGAAAAAAAGTCTTTGCTAAGAACCAGTAATATTATGGGCACAAGGAAATATTTTCCTCCACCGTGATGAATTTTTCACAGTCCTATCACTATCAAATTTATGTATAAACATGTATTGAAAGATGAACATTTAGTTAACTGATTTGTTGTTTTGTAAAATTTATGCTGAAAATAAAATTATGTTAAATAATAAGATATTATTATTTCCTTATTCAGAAATAACCTTGTGTATGTTAAATATGGAAATTAACAGAGAAAAACTGACAGCCGGACTTTAGTTGGACTTCGTTCGATTTGTTTGTAAATATTTCAACTTTCAACAGTGGGGTTCAAACCTGGAATCTTTTGCACTCGTCGTTTGTAGCTCGTCAGTCTATCCATTATGCAATGGAGGTGTTTACCGAATTACTATTTATTTACTATTCCTTTTATGTTACGAAGAAAGTATCTGAAGTAAAGGCGTTCTTATAGGCTTGAAGGCAGTCGCCTCAAATCCAGACAAGTCGGTTCACTATCATGTGAATGTACTTTGCTCATGGGATACGAATAAATACAGTCTTCATCGCCAAGAAGTGGATGATAGAAACACGTGTTTTCCAAACATCATTTTAACGTTATGTCACCTATTCTACGGTTTACCTGAAGGCTTATAATGATTGGTTGAAAAGAAATTAAAATGATAATTTAGAATGAATGTTAGTTTGTTTCTCTTCAAAAGTGAACGAAACGTTAATAAACCGTTTAAATAACGGTGAAATACAGTTTTTTTTTTAAATCAATAAAAATACCGTTTTGGTTAAGCATACACTGCTGCTTTGTATTCTATCTTAAACAAATAGAGTAACTGCCCTGACAAGATCAAACTCCTTGGTATCTGAGCTATTTTACTCTAACGTTGCTTTAAACTTGCTGTTAGGGTATGGCTGACTCTCCACGCGCCTACTTACATTTGTGTTTTGTTAAAATGTTTAGTTGTATTTTGTATGGTTTTGCGTTTAATCCAATTTTTCTTAATGAAACTGGAGGTGCTTTTTCATTTGATAATAGTTTATTTCAGTGTTGCCTTGTTTAGGCGACAAATCCTCAAGGAATTGGGATGCAAATGCCATGAAAGAAAGAGCAATTTAGTTTTTAAAGTTTTTCGTTAATACTGTCACTTATATTAACATAGCACTGATGAAACGTAACTTAAAATCATTCATATATTTCCAAAAAATGAACTAAACATCATTTCCGGTTATTAAAAATAAAATAGGTCAGTAACAAATAAACTTTTGAGATCCTTTGGATGTCCACGCCACTACTTATGCCGCAAGTACAGGCTTCGAGGTTAATGGTATTCAATTAGATTTTAGTTATAAGTTTTATTCAGTTAAATTAGAAAGAATCCCAAGAAACGAAATCTGCATCACAGTTGAAAATAAACCTTGAATACGTCGCATTAACGTCGTTACTAGGACATCAAGTTTCTCTTAAAATATGGTTTCTAATTGAAAGTACTTGTTTAACCAATAACGGTTAGTCAAGGAAATAAACCAAATATCAACCTTCAAAAAACGTTTGTGCACTACTGGGGTTGCTGAAAATAAAACATCTTATCTATTTTGAGTTGAATCGATGACTAAATCACGAAAATCGGTCTGCGACGGGCGTAAGTCATACTGCTTTTACCGCCCATAACATTTATTTTATCATTATCAGTACGAAAATCGGTTAATATGGAAAGTAAATATTGATAATATTCATTTTGTGTTATGTACTAAAAGTGGCTATTAACTTTAAGTGAAACTTGTATATTGCAAATAAAGAATATATATCACTGGGAAATTTCTGTATTTAAAAATATACTTTATCAATGTCAAATAAGAAGATTAAACTTTTGAGGAAAAACATTTTGGTTTGTTGGAAAGAAAATCAATGAAGATTATTTGGAGCATATAACACTAAATTTGTAATCACAATTTTCTCCTGCTTTGTTTACGTTATGCTTAATTTGAAGAAAAAAAAATGAACTCAAAGTAACTGTTAGGTCTTCAAATTAAGAAAATAATTCAACTGACAAAAATAAACTTGAGGAACAACAAAATTCTACATTAAGAATAACTCAATCATAAAGATCAATTCAAATTTTAGTACTTTGATTCTCTTTGACAACTGAAGTGTGAGAAAAATAAACACAGGAGACATAAATAATGCAAAGAAATGGGTTACCTTTACATACCAACCAATATAAACATAAATATACTAGTACGGTGAATAATTGGAGAAAATACTTTATATGAATTCTTGTAAAATCATAACAAAAGGAGACAAACATTTTTCTTTACAAATTTCAGCTTTCGCATTTCAAACCAAAACAAACGTTAAGCCTTTCTCTTTTAGGTCATGTCGCACTTCTAATACTCAACAGCATTATAGAGAGAAAAGATGCACATTAGGAACGTTGTTTTAATTTTATTATTTATAAGCATGTAAATAAAAATATCAATATTCAGTTAATTTTACACTCTGCATTGATACATAAATGACAGACATGTACGATGAGACATCCAGAAAAACTTGTCCAATGTTGATGTACTACTTTTCCCCAAAATTCTATGATACCGAAAGTTATCTCTGTTGACGATGTTTACAATATTACCTTACCAATCACATTCCGTTATGAATATGAACATCAGATAAGACACTTAGACATATCTATCACCTCATCTAAACGACATTCAAACAGATCTTCTGCAGAACAACTGTTGATTCAATTCACTTTATGTGTGTTAACTCGAATCATGTCTGCAGGATATAATGTTTCTAATTTACCAACTAACTAACTTAGGACAATCCAAAGTTACTCGTTGGTGCCAAATATTAAAATTTAATGATTCTCTTACGTTCCAAGACAACACAAGAATGGCAATCTGATTTAGCGAATGCCGGCGGTAGGAAACCGATTCGAATGTCCAGGGTTCGAGTGCAGACAGGGGCATTGGTGTTGATTTTGATAGCTAAAGGGCACATCGTGACGGGCTTAAGTCCAAAGTTACTAGACTGGCCCATATAAAACATAAATGAAGATTTAATAAATATAATTAATACTGAATAATTACAAAAATATTTTCTTGATATTAAATAAAGACAACAAGAACCCGGATACGTTCATTGAAATTAAAATTAAGGAATTAAAATAATTAATACTTAATTTCAACTGCTCTGGTAGATTCAAGAATGACAAGAAGATTATTATGATCTCTCCTCGGTGAGAATCCAGGAGAGCAGGGTTCTGTTTATATATCACGTATAGCTTTAGGTCGCTTTATAAGGACCTACATTGTAGCGTTATCCATTCGTCCGTTCGTGGACAAATTTCAACTCCGAACTAGGGCTACGAAGTGGTTGAGTTTTATTGGAAATGTTTCGGCAAGACGAGTCGTACATATCGTGTTTTTCCGTCTGTCCATCGGCAAATTTCAATTCAGGAACTATTATGGATACAAAGATGGTTGTTATACTATCAATGGAAGCTCAATACCTCAGCAATTGTTAGTAGAATCTTAACGCTTGCTTGTTTCAGTACGACAATGAAAAAAACTGTTTACCTACATTAAGAAGTTTTGATTAACACAGCTGTATAAATAATGAATGAAAACATGAGATACATTCATCGCATCTTGAGAAAAGTGCAGACTAAAACCAATATTTATGAGAATGAGTGAGAAGAGGGCGGTAAATGAGATACTTATAAATGCATTGGCTAAGAAATTTATATTTAGAACGCAATTTAATCTGTGAGACACTAAAAGCGGAATCCTTGATAAGATGAATATAAAATAAATTTTATGGGCGATATCAGCACTTTGGCTTATGCTCGTCTCGATACGGGGAAACCCCTTATCTGTGTCACGTCTAAAAAGAGCTGTTAAGAAAATAAAACAGTATAAAAACTAAATATGTAAAAGGTCTTCAGAAACGTAAAATCCTGGACTAAAGCACAAGTATAAAAAGTAACAAAAAAAAAGATGAATATAAACTTTCATATAATAAGGTTAAAAATAGAAGGCTGTAAATGGACCTTCACAATTTAACAGAAAATAAGTTAAAACATAAAAGCTGACCTTTGTAATGAAGATCACGAAAAATTTCACCTTCTAAGTTTATATTTAAGTTTCACTTTCCTTTCCATGTTATTCCAATCCGTATCCATCAGATTGTCCTCAATTATGTCTGAGGCCAAAAATTAACTTGGTTGATCGATAGTATGTGGAGACCCTTCTTGGACTAATTGAGCAGCAAAAACATGTAAGATGTTTAATGCATGTGGCGAGAGGCGAAGCTGGTGCTAATTTTGAAAGTTTATTTGAACTAAAACTAGTGTTACCTCGTGGATTTCTAGAACTCTGCACAGGTGTCTTTGGTCCCTGAACCTATGACGGCACATTGCGAATAGTCTCTGAGCCTCTAGGAGGTCTCGGAGGGTCTACAGGAGCAGGAGCATTAAACTCTGTTTGTGTTGACGCATTAATTGTATGTGTGCCAACCGAGACAGTTTTAACTGGTGTTCTCGCAACAACTTGTGAAAACGCACCAGATGGAAGGGTATGCTGAGACTCTTATTAATCGACGTTATGCATCACCAGCAGATATGTCCTTAATCACCATCAGCTCTCGAATTCGTTTTTTCCTTCTTAAACCCAGGACAGTCACTCAATCAGTTAGTCACACTAACCTTTGCAATTAACACACTGAAGCTTCAGTGAGGTGCAAGGATCTGTACCGTGGCTACTAGTTCCGAAATTTGCACATACAGCAGAGGTCACATTACATGGCATGTTGGTGTGTCCTTTGTGCTGACATTTAAAACAGTGGAGCGGACTTGGTACATAAAGATAAACAGGTAAGTAATAGAATGCTGCCTTCACGTCCTTAGGAAGCTGTGGCATGGCAAATGTCAAAATTAAATACCCTGTGGTTTGGAGTTGACCAGTCTGTCTAGTGGAGCGGAATCATTGAGTTAATTCATCGTTCCATTAACTATAAACCTGCCACATGAATGACTTAAAGTAGATTAGAAATCGATTAAATGGTGGTAAGCCGGGCTATCCTGAACATAGGGGACCCGGCAAACCCTTGCGAAATTTGACCAGATTGATCTAACTGACTTATTGACCATACCTTTATCCTAATGACTAGATTAACGCTTTGACAGGCGACCTGATGGTTGAATCGTGATCTCCAATTGACACGTTGACCTAATTTTGATCCTTGACTCTATTTGAGCTGGTCTTATTCCTGTGGTTTCAATCAATCTATGTTGCCATTAGAGAGAATAACTCTTTCAAAATAGCATTTCCGGGTGAGAACTCATTTGCACTCCTCCAAGGGTATTTTCATTCTTTCCGTCAAAATAACACAGTTTCCATTTGTTATTATTATTGTTAGAAACTATTCAGTGTCGTATTTATCGTGTTCTTGAAGTAACATATCTATTTCCGGTGTGCATGTGGAACAATATAAGCAAACGTACACTAAGATTCATAAAGTATCCGATCAGAAAATTTCCACTGTAAAAAGTTTTTACAAGAAAGCAAATTATAAACTATTATTCGATTCATATTGAAAATATACCTTTATGCATGAGTATTGAAACGCAATTAAATTTCTACATTTTTAAATTTAGAATATTTTAACATCAGTCATTTTTTATCCCCAAAACGTACAAAAATATAATTGTGGAGTTTACCCACATCAGGTGTGGAAGATATGTTCCAATAAGGTATCAATGTAACAACTGTATACAATATAATTTAATAAAAATATCTACTTTAAAGAAGGTCACACACAATACACTACGAATTTACGTTATCTGCAATATTCTGGTTTCTTTTCAAACTAATAACTTAATCTAGTGAAAGGAACTCTTTGGGAAATACATTTCCGTACTGTTCATAGATATGTAAGAAAGATATATCATATTACTTCATAAACCGTGAAATTGTAAAGCCAGATAACTGAATTAACAGATAATACGAAAGTGACTCAAGTAAAATTGCTTTACATTTAAAGAATCTCGTTAAGAATATCGATTTCATTTCTATAATAGCATCAATAATATTCCTTACTCTCTCTCTCTTTGTCTCTCCCATCATTGTGAGAACTAAAATTTTCATGGTATACACAGCTGTTTATATCTTCTTTCTTAGCAAAGACTGGATCAATAGAGAAGTCTATTCTGGGTAAGACGTTGCCTGCGGATAAAGATTATGGTCTTCAAAAGAAAGGAAATAAGAGAGAAAAAATATCGCGGAAATGCAAGGCGAGGAGATGAAATTTTTACGAAGCATGATTAAGTAAAAGAGAGAAGATATAAATCAGTATGGAGAAAACGTGGCAGTGAGAAACATGGAGAAGAAAAGGTTTTAAAGCATATACACCAAGGAGGAAATAGAACACTTAACACAATAAAAAAGAAGTCAAATAGCGGACACTCTTGATAAAAGGGATCTAAAGGGTTAGTGGGCTTAGATGAATTGAATTTAGTACGAAATTTATTTTATTACACTTAAAGGTATGTTATACAAGCTAGAGTGTACTCTCTGTCATCTTGAAAGATACATCTCACTACGTATAACGTGTATATATATCAATACCTACCCATGTACCTACCGTATATTGCTTGTGTGTATGAACGCTTAATGTTAATAGTTCTCATGAAGAAAGAATTATAAAACAGGCTTGAGTCTAAGGCAAAATGCAGGGTCCAGTATGGCGATACGATACTACTCGTCAATACAATGTAACTTTGAGAAACTATACCTTAGCACACGGTATATACAGGTTGTGTTGAAAGTGGTAATTTGTTTGACAATGCGAAGAAAGTTACACTGAAGACACATCGAAATACATTTTGTCTCGAAACTAAAGGCACAACAAGTGATGAGATATCTTCATACATGGCTTAAAATCTCGACAAATAATAGCATAACTCGTGTTGTCTTACCAAATCACAATAAAGGTTGTAAATAAATATTTATCTGAGTGAAATTTATTATTGAAAGAGTGCATTGACGAATTTTTCCATTTCAGAATTTGATTATCAGATGGCTGAGAACGTACGATAGGCATGAGAGAGATCTTCTCTAGGTCATATTTTATAAGGGGAGTGTAAAATAACGATTTCTAACGTTAGATGACAACACTACATCTGCATGTCTCTAATCTATCTTTGACATTGTAAGAAATTACAATGCTGCTCCTAAAACTTCAAACCTAGAGAGTCGAAACTTTCAGAGAAGAATGTTCATAATCATTTCATTAGTTCCATCCATTCCGATTGTATATATTCGTTTTTGTTCATTATTGAAATCGCTTTATTCTTGTTATTAATATTCAAACTTTTAACAATTAACTTCTTTCCAGAATAAACAAAACTATAAACATACCTTGTCAAATTTATGTACCTTTATCTCTAAACTCCCCTTATTCGCCAATTATTTAAAGAAAATAATTTCTTGACTCGTTGCGTGTCTGTATGAATTACTCTTTGTATCAATCATAATAAAGCCACATCTAACTGTTTATCAGGTAAGGGTTACAGTTGATATTTACAATTATATTGCCTTGTAACTGTAACACTAGCATTCTGATCTACGTATTGTAGCAGTATCGCCTATTCTATTAGTAGTAGAACAGCATAGTATACATAACAGGGACCTATTCCCTATCTTTTAGTCTAGAGTTGTGCTCATCCATCAGACTTGCGAATGAATTAAACCGCACAAGCAAGTACATAATAAAACTGTAAATTAATTTAAAAAAAAATAAAATTGCAAATAGCTTTTTGTGTGCTAAAAGAAAAATTATATACTGCGAATTTTGACATTTATACCATTACATTCATAATCGATCATCTTTATATTTTGTAGTAATTTTAACTGTTTGTTTGTTTATTTTATTTTATAAAGAACTTCATTTACTTTCTCCTCTATATGTTGTCAAGTCTCAAAAGTTAGTATTTTGAACGTAAAATAAATTGTTTATATTAATTTTCTATGTTTAAAGTCTACTTCGCATCTATGCTTTAGGATCGATAATTACATTATTTCCATAATTCACAATGGTTCGTCGTGTCCCCAAACTTTGCAATGTTAATTTAATTCATTTCCGGGCGTCATAGAATGATGAAATTTTCCACGGCGACGTGTCGGGTAACAGTAAAATATTCCAATCTTACTTTCATATATTATTTCTATATAATTATATATTTTAAAAGCATATTTTTAAAATATATTTTGATATTGACTTCTTTATCCTAAAATAAATACTAGTTAGCCTGCAATGATCTGTCATTTGACTGGTTGCATAAGACTTTAGGATATGGGAACAAAATAACTCGAAAAAAATAATAATACATAAAACTTTTTAAATGCATTCTTTTCTTTAACAATTCCTAGAGACAGTGACAAAAAATGAATGACAAACTTTTCTTAAACAATTCGTACCAAAAAGTAAGTGTATGCATGATTAAGATGAAAAGCATGGGGGATCGCTCACATACAGTCACTATATATATTTTTTTTAATTATCACGCCTCATGCTGATCTCTTTTGTCGTGCATAAACAATTTTTTTGTTATTATTTTAGTACGAATTATTTAAGAAAATTATGCCTTTAGATATCGTTTTTCTTATTTGTTTAGTTATTTGGGTATTCGGATCTTTTTCTCAAGCAAAAAATATAAAATATATTGAACTTGTGAAGCGATGTGTGTCATCAAATTTTACGTAATCGTGTACGGAAAACGTAATGGAAAAAGTGCCTCTCACACACTCACAATTGCCATCAAACTGTTAGAATATGCCCGAAATGCCCCCACATTCGTGTTCAACATTATTGTCGAAAATGAAGTTTGCTGCTACGAATATTACCCTAAAAAATCCTTCTTACAAATGATTTTTCAGTTCTGCTAATCCTAACCTATAGTTTCAAGTACTTTATAAGTTCACCATGAAGAAAAAAACGTGTTGATGCTCTGCTTAAAGCAATTAGGATTAACTTATATATCTCGTCACCAATAATAGTGCATGACTTTATTGAATTTTGGTAAATTAATTTCCGTAATAATAGTTTTTATATAAACTATATAACACTCGTTTAAACGATAACTTTACGATTTGTAAGACACGCGTAAATAAACACAATTTGTGATATGATTAATATGAACAATGTCTGTTTATGTAAAGATTTATTCTCTTTTGAAACTTTTGCCGCCGATAATACTTTTCTTCTATGAACTGTATCTGTATCTCAAAAAACAGTAAACATTAAAACTCGTCTGAAATCAGGGTAATCATTTTGAGACATAATGCATTATAAGCCAGGTTGTGAATAATATAAAGGAAATAAAGACACTTATGAAATACCCATTTAGTCAGAAGAAAAACCCAGTGTGTGTATCTATAAGCAAAGAGTTGAAGAACATGTTGATTAAGTATTTTGTAAGACGTATTGCATTATGTGCAAGTAGTATTGTGACTCCAATATATATTGGAAGAAGAACGTTGCATGTATTCGAAATATACATGTGGACGATTATACAAGAAATCATTTGGTTACAGAAGATACTATCTAGTGACATATAGATGTAAAGAAAGTTATCGATAGCAAAATGAGCCAGGATCAATTAGGAACTTATTGCGGTATTGATTATCTAGAAATTTGTACTGACTGTTAAGAGGACGGAGAAAACGAATGCAACTTCCTGATAATTAAAGAGGATAAATTGTGCGCTAGGACAGAACAGAATCTACCACATCATATGCTGAGAACTTGACTTGCCCTTTACTTTCTTTCGCTCTCGATACAATAATAATAATAATAATAAACAGTATACAATACACATCATAGGTATTTAAATACACACACCAGACTAATACTCATCCCTTGTTATATAAATCATCTTTGCTATGTCATATAATTTTCCCTAAGCATTTAAGAGTTCACATATGTTGAAAGAGTACTAAGCGGAAAAGAAGACAAACTACGAGTAAATATAGCTTTATATGATAGTAACGATTTGGAATATTATCTCAGTTCAATCAATACGAAATATTTTGAATTATCTAACAAATCTCGTGGAGAGAAAACTGACATTTTCTTACCTGCTGATCAGCAAATAATTATCTCGTTTAGTAAACACATACAAATAACTAAAATTGTGATATATTTCGCAAATCCGTGCGCTCGCATTATCAAACGATGGGAAAAAATTTAAAGGGTAGGTTATGTGGTGAGGAGTAAGTTATGAATGCTGTACTGCTTGTTTGAAGTACTTGACATTTTAGGACAACACTGAAATCGAAGTTCAGGAAATTATTAAATTATTGGAATTATCTTTATCTAACAATGTCTTCCAGTTTGAGGATACATACTGTATACAGAAAAATTGGTTAGGAATGGGCAATCCATTATCCACGATACTGGCAGACATAGTCATGAACCACTTTGAAACCCATATATTAAAGCACTCCGAAGCTAGACAGGTTAGATACTACAGCTTTGTTGATTCTTTGCTTCTGTATACAGACACTAAACAATTTGAGTATGTTTTCCAAGAGTTAAATCGAATACACCCTAACCTAAAGTTCACCAAAGAGTTAGAAGAGATTGGCAGCATTAATTTTCTGGATATTAATATATACAAACACAACAACAGGTTCCAAAATAAAGTATACAGCAAACCTACCGCAGCGGACCAATAAATACATACTAAGTCATTCCATTCTATACAAATAAAACACAATGTTTGGTTTAATTTCTCCTTGCGAGCATACAATCTGTGCACCAACCAATATGACCTAGAAAATGAAATCCACCAAGTGATCAATATAGGCCAAAGAAACGGATATCACAAAGCAGAACTCCTCGAATGGAACAAACAGGCGAAATTATGCTTTACACAAATTAAAGAACAGGTTAGCGACAAAAAAAAATGAGAACCACAAATGGGTTTACCTTCTTACTCAACATTAACCAACAAATTAAAGAAAATATACAAGGAAAACAACCTTAAGCCAATATCGGTCCCACCCATTACCATGGAGAAACATGTTAAGCCATTTAAAAGTTATTTTGTACCTAAGAACAAAGGTACAGGGATATATGCTGTTACATGTGAATGTCAATAACAATATGTAGTGCAAACTAAACGCAGAGTTTCGGTTAGGGTAAACGAACACGTCCGAGATGAAAAACGCCACTTCAGGCTTATCCCAGCACCTCAAAACGCACAACATAGCATTACTGATGTCTCCATTGTGCATAAAACAAATTTGGCTATTGAAAGAAACATATACAAAAGTGCATATATTTTAAGTGTAAACCGAAATTAGACCTAGATACAGGACCAATGAACAAGAGCTGGATTCCAATACTTAATAAACAGTTGATTATCACAGATAACATTTCATTTATTCGTCACATACAGTCAAATAATTCAGGAGGGTTAGATGTTGTTGTTTTTGTTGTTTGTTTGTTTATTTATATTTCACTTTCATGCAAATGCAAGTACGGAAGTGACGCCACAGTCTGGCAACATTGTTTCTATACCCTGCTAAGTACTTTAAACGAGCAGTACACAATGCCCACCTTACTCTTCACCACAAAACCTATCATTTTATTTTTTCTTATCGTTTGACAATAAAGTTTACTAAACGAGAGAATTAGCTGCAGACCAAAAGGTAAGAAAATATTTTGAATTAGTTTAAGATTTTTATTCTTTGTTCTCTTTAAGTGAAAGTGTTCAGTTGTTCTATTTCATTTTAAAACAACTTGTGAACTATCATATATGGTTCATTGCATTATTAATTATCTACTATTGATGTTCTTAGATGTAGTTGCCTGAGAACTTAGCAGAGTTATATTATTTTTCCCCTCTAGTTGGCTCTTTTTGTTATGTACTTTGGATGGCTTCAACTGCGTTATCTCTGGTAAACATTTTGGATACAAGGATACAACGACGTATAAAATGAGACAAATCCACCCACGCAAGTTTTCCCTCCTTTTGTAAAATATTTTCAAACAAAACTCAGTGACCATATACTGACAATGTCAGAGAACCTGTCATCATTTCAATGCTATGCATCACTGAGCTGGTGCTGTCGAACTACTTCCGAACAACTATCGGGAAAAAGAGATAGATAATAACGTGGATGAAGTCGGAGATGGAAAATGTTTTACAAAACTTCTACCTCTTCCTTCGCAGACATTCTGTCACTTTCACCCCTCTCTTATCCACTAAACCCCCTTTCGTTGATTATTTTGTTTCTTTCTTCTTTTAAGCCAGCTTTCTTCTTTAAACCTGATTATTTGACCTAAAGATCAAAACGACACCCAATATATTCGGAAGTTGGACAAAATAATACGAGTATACATCACATGTTACCAATATCTAATTTGCCTGCCTTATAGCAACTGTAATGTTCTGCAATGCGATAATTTCTTTGTGTTATACCTGTACAACGAGAACAAGCGTCTAACTGCTAACAGTCACCACTATGTGCATTTGGTGATCCACTGTCATATCTAATGTGACTAAATTCCAAAGAGGGTAAATTCTTGGCGCTTGGCTAGTTTAGAGGATGTGTGGCAAAAGTCGCAAGGTTATTGACAATATCGAGAATAAACCATAATAATGTACCCGATGTTGTAGAAATACTGAAATCACGACGCATACGATTGGCAGGCCATTTCAGGTAGAGGGTAAACGAACCTCGCAGTTGGGAAGCCGAAGGAAAAGAGGCCGATGGGAAGAATAAGGAGGATAATGTTAGATGGGCTAATTAAGAGATAGGTGTTTGTAATTAAATCTGACTTGATATTATCCAGTATTCACTTAAATGAACATTTTTATTGCTTTGATGAACTTGCGAGTTCCTTGAGCTATAAAGTTAGTTTGTTAGCTTTATTACAACGTACAGTTTTATAGGGCAGAAATGTCTGTGAAACAGAATAATTGCAATGAAAGAAATAAACACGACAGCAACTGGTTCATCTGTGTTCGTAGCTGTTTTTGAATCATTAAAACAATCCTTTTGAGCACCCTGCAGATGTTTATGTACAAGTTTTGGTATTTGACGCAAAACTAAAATTCTTAAAGGTGGCGATGGAATGCCACTGATTAGCACAAAACAATGATGTAACAAATGTAGACGTTTGTCTTGCACGTTACTGTGCACCGTAGGATTGTCGTTTTGCCTTGATATATATTTCATTTGAGAGGTAACACGCTTTGTCCATCAATTTCAGGCTCGGCGTAACATGTTTACTAGAGCGTAGTAGGCATACAACACATTTCCGAAACACGTCACTATCACCGCGCTAATTAGCGATCCGAAATTAGTCAGGAAACGAATTTGAACAAAAGAATCTAGCTTTAGCGACTTAAGGACTTCCCTTGTAAGTCCTACGTAAAATTAAAACCCTAAACAATAGTTCCTGTAGTTTATCACAATACAAACGTACAATCTGGACCACAGTGTCTTAACACAACTTAAGATGAACTACATTTACACAGACCAAAGGTCAATTTATCCTTGCATATAGCGGATACTCCAATTTCTCTGCAGATTGCCAACTAAGGTTTGAACAATATTAATGTAAAATAAAATGTAAATAGGACGCTAAAACTTGAGCTTAGTCATTAAGAAATAGAGTTTTAAAGAATAAATATGCTTTTGTCCTTCTTATAAATTTATTAATATGCAAATCCATCCACACAGTTTACATATAGTAGAATTTGTGATTCACCTCACTATTGTTCAAAATCCACAAGAATATATCTATGTGTGTGTGTTCAAGTTTCTATCTCGCAATGTGTAAGGATATTTTATATATGCGCTGTACAAACCATGCGTGGAATAGGAAATCAAGAGTGAAAAGGAAGAGAACAATAGATAAGATAATATGACGCCAAAAGTATGCATGCATGCGTTTGCAACATTTTAAGCAGCCTATCCTACACTGACAATATTCTCATACATTTTTAAAGATAAACTTGTGCACACAAAAGTTTACGAACAAAAAGAGAAATCCCTTCTATTTCTTCCTAAAAGAGGGCTGAGATTTATGGCCTATATTTTCAACACTTGCGTGGAAGAAGGCTATTAAAAGGAGGGATATGGAATGAGGAATTTGGAAAGAGAGAGATAAAGAAAGAAAGAGATCGTTAACAGAAATACGTCTTTTTATTTACCAGGCACGCACTCCTGCATTAAAAAAAGAAACAAACTAAGTAGTATTGTGGAATGTAAGCTTGTTATTTAGTTAAACTCTATAAATGATTAAAATGTTTCTGTGTATGATTAAATCTCTTTATGCTGCTTTAGTTCTTTTGATTTACGTAGTGAAAAGGTTTGAAACAAAAAAACCTTGTATACAAATCTGTTGCAAAAACCACAGTAACAGAAAAATACAAACTGTGAACAATCATGAGACATTTCTGTTGTTGTTATCTTTTTTTTTCTTCCCCCGTTTTTAGTTTCGTTATACATGAAAGAAACGAAAATAAAGTATCCGTCTAGAGAATAAAAGAAAGATTCAACAGGTTGGCTTAAAAGGCAGAGGGAAAAAGAAGTAAGAAAAATAATGGTAAATGTATTGCGTGAGAAATGAAATTATAAATGTTATGCGCACTTAATAGCTTATATGGGTGACACGAAACAAATTCATAAATAATACAATGTGGCGTTCTTTTCATTCAGCAAACGCTACCAGTCTACTTTATTGAATTACCAATCTAAATTACATGAGAATACAAAATAGAAAAAAAAATGATTTTACAATGTTATAAATCAGAAGTTGTTATCAGTTTTATGGATAATACTGATTTACTATTTTAGTAGTTTGGTTTTTGTTTACATTTATAAAAAATATTTATTCTTTACGTGATCATTTGAGATCCTTGATTTATTCACTATAGAACTATGTTCGTCTGTTCTCTCAGATGACCCACTCTTCAAAACATGTTCGTTTTATTACAGAAAGTCCTAAACTTAATGAAAAGATATTGTATAAGTAACTGATTATCAGGCTTCCTTTGCAGACTAGGCCTGTAGTTCAGGATGTAATGTATTTTTGTTTTTACTAGAACAGGATAATATCAAGCAATATATTCAATTATTCAAATACTATTCCATAATAAAGCTATCAAACTCTAAATAAAATGCACTGCGCTTTAACACGCAAATTGATATACAATAAAACTAACCTATAATTTGATCCAAAGATTTATCATTTCTACAAAGTTTGGAATTACGCGTTTGAAAATAAAGATCCGTTTGAATTTTCAGTTAATTTTGGAATAACTACTATTATAGAAAGATACTATTGTCTATGATTGTATCTAGATATAGAAGATTTTACGATCTGAGGAAACACATGTCAGAAATATCAACTTCAAGGTAATCTACGCTAACAAGGAGTGAAAAAATACCTATGTTGTTGAACGTATCATTTTGTTTATAATACAATACATTTTCATTATTAATAATATAGAATTTACAGTTCACAGAAATTTAGGCGGAACCGAGCAAATGTGTATGGTTCCTCCTTGCAATAGTTGCTATTGTGTTTTACAAACATTCCGAAACATAGTGATTATATAATAATGCGTTGATATAAATGATTATACAAAATAAACTACTATTACATTGGTTAAATAATTACACGTTAATATCTCTGAATATGACATAATTAATTGCATTACAATATACTTAATAAAATGTACTATATTTACAATTTAGTTTGGTTTTGCTGGAGAAAGGTGTTCACTTGTTTTCTGAATGCTTTATATGTTGTTGCTGTTCTTATATTTGGGAGGAAGGAATTCTAAACACTAATACTATAATATGTGAAACTTCGTAATCCATAGTTTAAGCGTGATCTGGGTATTATTAACGGACTATTTGTTACTCTTCTTGTTCTTATAGGGTGTGTTAAAGCTGTTACTCTGGACGGTAATAAAGTTAAATCATTATTGAGTATTCTGTACATTAGGCAACTTAGTCTACATACATCAAATTCCTCTGGCGGTTTTTATTTGAAGCTCTTCAAAATAGATAACGCGTATGAGCCAGAAAGTCTGCACCTTTCATTAATATAATCTCTCTCTTCTTGCAATGCAAATAATTTTCGCTTGTATTCTTTACCTAAGTTCCCATACAATGATTCAATGCTATACGAAAAATGTGAGTGTACAAAAGCATAATAATAAATCTTAGTTACGTTTTCGGGAAACATCAGAGATATTTTGAAGAGTATACTAATGTTCAGTGACGCTTCTTTGCTTATTTTTATGAAGTTTTTTATTCATGTGAAATGTTCGTCGAACCATGTACCTAGATACGTTTTATTTGAAACTGTAAGTAGGTTTTTCGGAGTTGATAGAAATCGAATAATATTTAATGTTTTCGGTTTTACGAATGTTTCTGAAATATACGCATTTGTTTTTTGCAATATTCAATGTTAATTTATTAATTTTGAAGCACTGCTCTAATTATCCTGTCTTTATCAATTGCCTCTTGCACTAAATCAAATGTGGATTCCTTCTTAAATATAATTGTGTCGTCTTCAAATAAAAGACACTTTGATTCACTTAAAATTTCCGGCAAACCATTAATATATAACAAAAATAGTATCGGTCGTAAGACAGATCCTTGTGGTATTCCACAATTTACTGCTTTTACGTTTTCAAACATTATCTGAAAAATCGAGATTAATACGCTTATGTTAATAAGGTGAAGTCAGAGATCGTAAGCAATGCCGCGTATTCCATAACAATATAGCTTATTGAAATATTATCTTATGATTTACAGAATCAAATGCTTTCCTTATGAATATCCCTATTACGTAATTGCTCTCATCAAGGGCTTCAGATAAGTTGCGTACATTTGTTTTTTTTTTTTGAAATCCATATTGTTCTTATTTTAAAATCTTCTGATTTTTAATGAAAGTGGTTATTCCTGAACATAAAGCTTTTTCTAACAGTTTGTTTAATATAGGGATAATACATATAGGCCGATAATTAGATTTATATTTGTTATTTCTACCCTTGAAAACTGGTACTATTTTGGCTATGTTTAGTGAATCGGGGAAGACCTTGGTCAGAAACATTAAATTAACTATATGGTGTAGAACAGGAGCTAAATCTCTCGCAGTTTCATTAATAATTTTCGTATTGATATTTTCATACCAAACACTTGTTTTAGTTGGCAATGCTTTTTATGATGATGTTATAAATTTCCATTTCACTTGCAGTATTAGGAAACAATGTGACTAGTTTCATTTTTCAATCTATGCCCTATATGAGTGAAGCCAAATTATCGTGCTAAATTTGACATTTCTTTCATACCTTGTTTGTATTTCATTATTTCACGGATATAATGTAAATCCACCGCGAAGTTGTTATTGTTGTTTAAATATATGCTGACAAATTATAACTACTATCAATTACAAACAAATATTTCGAAATTATGAACAACGAAAATATTTATTACTAAGGGCAATTTTGTAACCTATTTGTGGTTTCTCGTTAATGAAATTGTTTATATTTAATGCATCTAATTAGTTACTGCCTTTCCCCAATGTGTTCATTTATTTACTGAGCCATTGTGTTTTACGTCTATGAACTAAAGACACCACACGTGAAATAGATGTACTTGAATAAAGGCATCTCCCGGAAATGAGAGAGGAAACGGCTAGAATATCCGTTTGTTCATTTCCAGCCTGGTATTGCGTAATTCGTGAAAGCCCTGAGGAACCTCAGCTGTGATGAGCTATATTTTTCCAGTTCTGGTGGATATTCAGTACGTTTAGTTACCACATCGTCAAGATTTGTTGCATCTACAATTAAAAAACATCTTTCACTAATCATACACAATCAACATTGAAATTGCATTCAAAATCTTCAGAGGACTCAATTATTTTAAGATATTTTAATGCAAAAGGGCATAATGCACGTTTTGTGGATATGATTAAACATTTTAACCCATCATATTACTGTAATTGTTATATAGTATATTTTTCACACAAACACAAATAGGATGATGATTGCACTTCCATAAATGTGTATTTACATGCGCCAAATATTACAAATTACTTAATTTGCGGCACAGACAAATATGTTTTAATGCTATACTTACAAGAGTTTTTTTAAACGGGTTAAACGAACTCTAATTTGAATTATTTATTTATTTATTGAACACAACAAGTTAATAGCCAAATTGTGGTGTTCAACATACCCATATGACATTTTCTACATACACACATAGGTGTAACATACATATTTGGAGTTGCATGGTAACATATTCTTCATAAAATATTCATTATTTTATACAAGAATGCAATTCTCTCATATTTACGTTAAATATATCAATATCAGGACATTCTTTAAGTATACAATTATATCGATATAATAAGTACATTCTCCTAATAGGCGATATGTCCATTGCTTTAGTTCTTTGGGGAGAAAGGTGGAAGACAGCATTACGCGGTCGAGTTACTCTATGCGGTACATACAGCCTTAATTCAGATAATAAGCTTTCTGAGTCGATTTTACTGTGTAAGAGTTAATGTAGGAAAGTTAAGAGAATTAACTCTTATGTTTTCAAGAGATTGTAACCTGTACTTATTTACCAGGTCTAAGTACTTTTTCAAATTTAGGATATATTCCAGTTTCTTTCTATGTCAAAAATCGTACAAATTTAGACTGTATAATTTCAATTTGCCGTGAGTTCTTCTGTGTATTAAAATCCCATATTATTTGCTGCGTATTCTAACTTTGACCTAACATACGCTGCATATAAGGTTTTTAAGACATCAATATTCGAGAAATTGCGAGTTAACCTCATTACAAACCCGAGGTTCCTGTAAGCTTCGCTAACAAGGCGATTTATGTGCATGTCGAATTAGATGTTAGATTTAATTGTTACACTAAGATCAGTAATACAATCTACTTGAACTAGTGGAGAGTCATTAACTTTGTATTCGAATTTCAAATAGTTTGTTTTTCTCGTATATGACATTACATTACATTTATTAATATTTAATAATAACATGTTTGTTTTACACCAATTGGAGACTGCATTAATATCATTTTGTAAGGAGGCCGCGTCCAATTCGGAGGAAATACTACAATAGATTTTTAAATCATCTGCACAAAGAAGTTTCTTGGAGGATGTTATGACAGCTGGCAAGTCATTTACAAATAATAATAACAAAATAGGTCCAAGGTTCGATCCTTGAGGCACACCAAAATTTACAACATATTCCTCGGTTATACTATTTTTGTAACGAACACGGTGTTTACGGTGACACAAATAGGATGCTATTAACTGGCGAAGGTTTTCTGAGAAGTTGAATGTTATAACCTTGCTAAGTAGGATGTCATGATTAATGACATCAAAGGCTTTCAAAACGTGTGTGTAAATTACGTCTACTTGACCTCTATTATCAATTTGTCTAGGTACAAAATGTGTGAATTTAACAAGGTTGGTTACAGTCGATTTATTTGGTAAGAATCTATGTTGGAAGCGCGAGATAATTGAGCGAACGTGTGAGTATATACGTTCATGTATAATAATTTCAAATACATTGGCTAGCGCAGATATTATGGCAATTGGGCGATAATTTGTAATATCATTACTCGTGCCACTACTTTTAGGAATGGGACAGATATCGGCAAGTTTCCATTGGGCAGGGAATTCACAGGTTGCTAGCAATTTATTCAAAATCGCTTGCAGTGGATATTTTAGTATTTCAGAACAGCCTTTGATAATATAAGATGGGACTTTGTCAGCCCCGAAAGATGTCCGAGGTTTTAGTTTTTTAATAGCTTTTTCTACGTCCTTCAGTTAAATGTGTTCGAGAAATAATGTATCTAAAATTTCAGAACAATTGTGTTCAGTTAAAGTATCAAGGTTATATTTTGACATATTGTAGGCTATGTTGAAAATGTTTCATGAATGCATTCGCAATAGCTGTTTCTTCACTTAATTGCTGTCCCTCGTAATTTAGCACATTGCATTCTGACTTTCGTCTTTTATTTTTTATCAATGTCCAAAAGCTTTTGGGTTCAGTTAAAATGTCAGTTTCACAATTGCGCAAATAAGTTCTATAGTCTTCAGATATTTCCTTTTTGGAGACAGTACTTAATTCTTTAAATTTATTATAGTGATAACTAACATTTCTGATTACTTGTTTCCATTTTCTACGGTGGTATATCTTTTTATTGATTAGTTTAATTAAGTAATTTTAAAGTCAGATAGGGTACTTTAGGTTAGGTCTTTTTCGTGGTATACATTTATCGAAAATGGCATATAATGTATTATAGAGTCAACAGCATCATCGACAGTTAAGCTATCCGATACACTTTCCCAATTAACTCATGCAATGTCACGATACAATTGCTAATAATTGGCTTTGGAAAAGTTGTAATCAATTGTATGTGATTTTGCTATATTTTTGATCCGCTTGGTGTACATAAATTCAGCTAATAATGAAGGATGATTACCAGTAAACAAATTTGTTCTTACCAATTAAAACCATTTAGTTGATACCTGATCGCTAAGAAACAGATCAGTAATGAATTCTAAATGCAAGAAAAGGAATAAAGAATATGAAATGAAGAAAGAATGCAGAAACTTTATGAAACAAAGGTGCATGTGTAATGCATTTTAAGAAAAAATAACATTTCTTTACAAAAATATATTCTAGCTCTGTTCTTGTTGACTTAGAAGTGATGAATATTTGTATTATGTTCTAATATTTCGCATTTGGAAGAAGGACTGGATTTTACTGAGAATGTACAAGTACACCACTAATTGAAATAAACGTAAGAAAAGTATGCCCACAAATGGACTGAACAAAATATACATATTTAATACTGTCTCTATCTAAACTCTCAGTATGATCTTAAGTAAAGCCAAAAGAAATATACCAGGAATAGTTAATACAGAATAAAGTAATTTTAAGTTCGGTTTCTTCATCGCACAAGAACTTTGAAAAGTTTTATCCTACTTTGTACTTCCTCTTTTAGAAAAAGAAAAAGATTGTACAACAATAACTTGTCCTTTTCTCTACCTTTTTTCCCCTTCGTTTAAGTTTATAAAGCTTGAAGAACACAAAGAAAGAGAGGGAGAAAGAGACCAAAACTAGAGAGAAACAGAGAAAAGAAGACAAATCCAGCCGGCCAAAATGGAAACATTCTTGGTGAAACGCGATAAAATTTTCATAGAAGGGTATAAAAGGAAACAAGTGGGGAGAAAAAGTCCCTGTTAAAGGAAGAAAGATAAACCCTTTTCCCCTTACACGAATGTGAAATCCAGAAACGGATAGGGAAGTATGAAGAAACAAACGAAAGAGAATTGAAAGAGAGACAAAATGGAATGAAGATACAAAGGAAAAAGACTGAGAAAAGGGCTAAAATAAAAAGAAAGAGAGAAACCGTAAGCTATAGTTTAAGCTTTCCAAGTACTGCCAGAGACATTATTTTAAAGGATTAGAGCATAATCCTTATGACAGTGGGCTATGAAGATAACATAGAAAACCCCCTTGAAAAGAAAACGATATACTTTCCCCCTTCTCTTGTACCAAAACCTCATTTTACTTTGTTATTTTGGTATGTTTTAATTAAACTAAGGTTCCATCTTTGCTGCTTTCGCTAACTGAATCCAATATGTTTTTTTTTCTGTTTTACAAAGACTTTCTTACCCTTTGTGATATTCGTTTTGCATGATATTTTGCCTCTGTCTACTTCCTATGGGACAACGCAAATGAGTAATAGTGTAGCTTTCCACATCATTTATGGCTAGAACATCAACATAGTATACATTCATACAAGTGTAAGGGGAGAAGACATTTGTGCCGTTACAATATTAAATAACCAATGCAAGTATGTATTGCACTGAAAACTCTTATTTACTTTAGGAAAGGATATTTTGTATATATACAGATCACGTAACACTTTTGGATGAAGTAGAATTCGTCAATACAAACGATACTAAGGATATATCAACAGGGTGATCCAAAGCCTATGCAACAATATACTTTGGGATGTTCTACTTCTAAATACTAGTAAGATGTTTTAGTAAATGTTCCTTTGGTTTGGAAAATTCGTCCCTGATCGTTTTCCAGTTAATTATAAATATATAGAAAGACCAAGGATCAATAAATTAGGATGATTAAAGATTTGTATTAAGATAGCAGGTATATTTAACTACAATTGTCATTGGGTTAACATCATTTCCAACTTGGAACTAAACTATTCTTTCCAGTGGTACTACATAGGTTAATTGTATTTCTGGCATTCAATACTGGTGATAAATAACACATACAAAATACCAAATGTTACATCCTAAATACCTTTATACCAGCTCATGTCAAAGTCAAAGAATATATTGTAAATTATTTAATAAACGATGATTAAATTGAAATAATGTTAAGATAATATTTTAACACAGTCAATATTTATCGAATTTGCTGTTAACGAATGCAATAACAAGACGTTTATTGTTTCATTCATTACATAGTAAAAATAGATGTCAGTTCAACACAATGCGGTGTCTTAGAGTGACTACTTCTATGTCTGTGTTAAATCAATACAATACACGGTGTTGATTTCGGTACTGGGAGAAAAAACGTTACGACTCCAGTAAGATTTGAACATGGGTTGCCCAGTCACGAGTCTTACCGACTTGGCTAAATTGTCAGACAGAGAAAACATTAGATGCAAACGATATTTATTGAACAGCATTTGAATTAAACGACTACACTATAGATTAAAACAATGTAGTAGATGAAAATATTTACCCCTAGTAGCGTACACGTTGATATTAAACGGTTTTTATCAACTTTGAATCAACCTGTGCGCAACTGGGCATATTTTGTTAAAGCTCCAAAACAAACTAAGTTACTTGCACGACTTATCCCATGGTTTAATCATTTTCTATTTGCCAATTGGGAACCAGAATTCCCATATGGCGACAGCCAAATATTTGACCAGCAATACGGCTTTCTTATCGTAACAACATGTAAAATACTGCGCTCGCTTTCATATAAATGGAACATATTTTCAATGAATGGGAATGGGAATGTGAAAGAATCATCAAAGATAGACTTTATAATTTTGTCTCACCCTATCTAGACTCTGCTCAACATGGCTTTCTTCCTGGTAGTTCCACTCTTACAAACCTGTCCTTGTTACTCTCTGATGCTACCCAATGCCTGTCCAATAACACACAACTTGATGTCATCTATCTAGATCTTAGTAAGGCTTTCGATAGAATTGATTGTAATCTTCTTCTTTATAAATTAACTCACCGATTCAATATCCATGGTAACTTCCTTTCATTGTTGCGAGACTATCTCACTGGCCGCGAACAACGTGTTGTTCTTTCTGGATCATCTTCTAATTTTGTTCCCGTTCTGTCTGGTGTACCTCAAGGTAGTGTTTTGGGCCCCCTCCTTTTCCTTCTATATATGGACGATCTCCCATCTTATCTCTCGTCATCTGAAACCAAAATTCTTCTTTTTGCTGACGACTGTAAATTATTTCGAGAAATCAGATCATTACAGGATGTTGCTGATCTCCAAAACTCCATCTCTGACCTCTTGGACTGGTGTGATGCGTGGAACTTGAAAATAAATCCCTCAAAATCTTCTTTTCTTACTATTTCATTAAAGAGGAATCAAATCCCATCTGCCTATATCATTGATGATAATCCTATTGCTAAAGTTTCTTCTCAAAAGGACCTTGGAGTGGTATTTGACGAAAAACTTCTATTTGCTGATCACGTGACTTCTGTAACTAACAGTTCTATGCGCTTACTTGGTCTTCTCTATAGATTTACAGAAATTAAGGACCTCCATTCATTGAGTATGTTCTACAAAACCTTCATCTCCCCTAAAATTGAATATTGCTCCCCAATTTGGAACATGGCTAGTATTTCTAATCTATCTCATATTGATTATGTTCTTAACTTTTTTCTTGCTATAGTCAGAAGAAGAATACCATCAGTACGTAGCTTAAGCAAACCAGAGTTATTATCCGTTCTTGGTCTCCACGTTCCCTCTTCTCGTCGCAAGCTGGCAGATTTGATGTATTTATACAAGATACTTAACGGTAATCTTAGAACTGGAGAGTTGATTTTACTTCCGTGTTCCCTTGCGAATAACCAGAAATAATAACCTCCTTCATTGTGCCACGCATAGGCTAAGTATACTGCAGCGCTCCTTATTCCATAGACTAGTAATTATGTACAATAACCTTGATTCAAATATTGATATTTTCGGATCTGAACACACTTTCCATCGAACGCTAAATACAAATATGTGAGTTATTCCTCTTGTGTAGTATAATCGTTATGTTTTTTTATATCAATTGCTGTGTTATGTGTTGTTTGAAATTTAATTTCATGTTATTTAGTTTGTAGTAAAGTTATTTAGTTTGTAGTGAAGTTATTTAGTTTGTTGCATTGTTATTTTGTTTCTGTGTAAAATGGCAACTCAAGCTGTATCTGAAACTTAATAATAAATAAAAAATAAAATAAAAATTCTGATCCCTAATTGACAAATGGAAAAGTGATTAAATCATAAGTAGTGAGAGTAACTTTGTATTTGGGGTACAGCATCATTTGTTTTATTTTCTTGTAGTGTGTAAACATCCTAATATTTTTAATTAGAGTATAAATGGCAACTTCCTGGGTCTTAATCTGTGTATGAGAACTCGTTATAAAATTGAAAATATTTCAAATATGTAAGTCTGATTGGATGTTATACTCTCTCCTGAGGTGCTCCAAAACGAAGCTAGGAAGTTGATGTGGGTACGCCAACGGCCATGAGCGAGGCTCATATGGGTTAAAAATTTTGTTCTGAAATGAGGCTGTTGAAATTCCTCTGTAAATGTTACGTGTATTCTATTACCATTTTAAGTGTGATATTTCTTCACTACTAGTTTCAACATTAAGAAAAGAAAAAATAAAGTGTGTTGCATATAATTCTGGTAAATCCTGGAGTGCAGCTTGAAATTGGCTGTATAAAGGAACCTTAAAGCATAAAAATGATAGCAGAATATTTCTAATAAGGGAATATTTGTTGCTCGAACAAGAATTCTGGTGCGAAAATATGTTTTTACTGAAGAATGTGATACACTGAGAACAGAATCGAGGATTGTTTATCTGTGAATTGCGATCTTCCTCTCCAAACTGACCAATGAGTAATCGAATACTGCATTGTACAAAAGACTGGAAACAACCTTGTAAGTCGTAAAGGCGTGAAGGGAATGAGACAAAATATTGCATGGAAGTAACCTGGATGCTGCGTTACCAGATGCGGGAGATGATAATCATGGCAGCCATGTTGAAAACCGCCATCTTGAAATTTTCTCGAGAATTTGTAATGGAAAGTGGACAGTGTGACATATCGTTTTAGGCTAGCTTGTTTTAAGAAATCCAAATCTGAAATCAGCTTTTATTTATCTTTATTCGTTTGGGATATAGGGCTTTTATGTCCTACAACATATGCATATAATGGAATATATTTGGGTGGAAACACAAACTCAGTATTTTTCTCAAATCTTTATGGACCCTGCGAAACATATTGGTTTCAACTGCGGCGCAGGTATGCTTGATCCCTTTGCTGGAAATTGTGTAGGTCATTGAATTTTACACGATGCACTATGTCTTTCTAGTGACCCACAGATGGAAATCAAAGAGGCTCACTTGGTAGAGTGATAGCTTTGCAATCGGGAGGACCTGGTTTTGATACCCAGTGTCTGCCATCCTACCCGAGATTTATCCTGTTTCCCTCGATCATACCAGGCACCTGCTGGGATGGTATTTTGAATAAGGCCAGGACCCGTCTCCTCTACCCGGGCCCGATACATAGTTGCAAGTCATGAGAGTAAAAATTGGAAATCAAGATTCGTGATTTCGGGTAAACGAGAAATCTCTCAATGGATCGAACACTTTGAAGGCAATGAGCCGGGAGGAACACTGCAGACTATGAGTTCTGATGGTAATTTTTCTGCTTTTCCCAGCAAGATGGCGAGCATCCCACTACACTGATGAAGTGTGAGAGTAGATGGATATACAATTCCGGGATGCTGGAGTAGTTAGCAAGGGCCCGCCGAATGCTCTACTCTGTCACTTGAATTCACACCCCTTGATTTGTATTTTTTGAGATACCTACAAAGCAGTGCATCGTGAAAAATCAACGATCTACATCTCCAGCAAAGGATTTAAGTATTCTTGTACCGCCATTGACTTTAATGTGTTTCGCAGTGTCGATAAGAATTTTAAAAAAAAATATATTGAGTTTGTGTGTCCCTCCAAATGTATACCACTTTATCCACATGATATAGAAAGTAATGTAAAAAAATGAGGTGTCATATTTCCTAAACTAATAAGAGTAGATGAAAACCGACTTCAGATTTGAATTTCTTGAAACAAGCTAGTCTAAAACGATATGTCACATGACCCACTTTCCATTACAAATTCTCGAACAAATCCTAAGATGGCAGTTTTCAAGATGGCTGCCATGATTCTCATCTACTGCATTTAGTAGCGCAGCACCCACGTTACTCCTATTCAGTATTTTGTCCCACTCCCTTCACGCGTTTACGACTTACAAGGTTGTTTCCAGTCTTTTGTACTACAGTATTCGAGTAGTCATTGGTCAGTTTGGAGAGCAAGATAGCAATTCACAGATGAATGATCGTCGATCTGTTCTCGGTGTATCACATTCTTCAGAAATATATTTATATCGTAATTAAAGTTTTGTTCCAGCAAAAAGCATTATCTTGTAAGTAATATGCAGTGTATTTTCCATTAGAATTGAAAATATTCAGAAGGAAAAGAGTCCTGCCTTTACAGTGAAACAGCTTTTAGTATAGTAGTGTGGCAAGAGTTCAATCATGTTACAAAATCATGTTTTGTGTTTTCCTCGAAGTTAAAAAAGGAAGAGATATTCGAAAACTGAATTTTATTTTATTTTAAGGCCTTTAGACAACTATGGCTCAGGTCGTATGGATGATGATAGGGTGAATTGGTAGAATGAAGTAAGTGGGAGGGAACAGGTGCACCCGAGAAAACCGACACACACTGTGTTTGTCCACCACAAAGCCCACATAGCATGAGCAGGGATCGATCCGAAGACCCCTAGCGCCAGAGGTGAGCGCTCTACCAACTTCTTTTTTTTATTCTCGTTTATGTAACTTTCATAGTACATTTCGTTTATTTATACGATTGGGACCATTTATTTTTCGTTTATCTTTCTTAACCTACTTACGGACAACACAGTTAAAATCACATCCATGCCCGAGGCGGGATTCGAACCCGCGATCCTGGAGTATCTAGACTACCGCACTAGCCCGCACGACCACCCGGATCGGCAACTGAGTCACCGCGACCCATATTCGAAAAACTATCATGAAGTTAAGTGTTTCCATTAGTAAAGCACATATGAAACTCATTTTAAGTGATTTTTCACTGAATCGTACTTGCGCCGAGTAATTCTAAGAGAAATAAATTTCTTCCTTACGTATATACAAGCAACTATTTCGATGGAAAACTGTTTATAATTTGTCTGTTGTATCATAATTTGAAAGAAAGGACAAAAAAAGAAAGAATTACAATAAATAATATTCTTCTTCAAACTTAAAGAACCTTTTCTATTATTAAGTTCAGTATAGTAGAAACTAGGATTAGAGTTCCTATCTTAAGTTCTGTTAAAATCTTTCGTACCTTAATCAAAAGTGCTGAGACCCGTAAAGTTTTGGGGGACTTCCGGTTGAAAACCAATTTTGCTAAGATAAAAGAACAACCAAACAAAAGTAAGAAACGCTTCTTTTGCAGGTGGAATATATATGGAGAGGAATAACCAGTAATCATTTCAACTAGTGGTGTTTATATTTTCTAGAAAGGAATTTTTATTCTTTATTAATCTCAATGTATAGACATCGCTATGATAGGAAAAATATATGGGGTCTGATAAATAGGTTTACATTCCTCAAGGAATGCTTATGTAGGTTTTGCCAATTGTCCATCAACATAAGTGTTTTGTATGTATGTTAGTGAAGGGGCGGTTCTAACTTTTAATATTAGTTTTACCAAAGGCCAACTAACATTACATAGACATTATATTCTATACTGCTTGAAACTAGTGTTGTTTATGTCTGGCGATTTAGTTCAGACGGTAAGATACTGGACTTCTAACTCAACAATCCATGCTCAAATCTTGCTGCAGTTGTAACTTTTCCTCCCAGTACCGAAATCAAAACATCGTATGTTGTGTTGATTTAACACAAAAAAGTGGTAGTCACCCTGGAACACCATATTTTGTTCAATTAACACAGCTATTTTTACTGTGTAGTCTATTTTGGTTTACAGAATCACATTCTAGTAGTGCAGTTATCAAAGTACTGTAAATTGAATGATGGCATTTTATTCTTATGTCTATACCATCAGCGTTCTCAACGCAAGATTATTTAAAATTTCATAATTAGATCCAAACTAAAATATGGACCAGAAAATACTGGTTTTAAAATATTATGAAAGAGAAGTTAGTACTAAGCTATTTCATTTGTAGAAATAGCCAGACAGAAATAAACTTACACAAATACAACACATGCACGATTCCGTTGTTTAACACTTACGGTTTAAATTTAACATAAATAGAATGTAGCAATTGTTTTGTCTCTAAGATTCGAGCAATGCAACTATTTCTGCAAATTTCATGCAAACTTCTAATAGCTTCTATTGAATTAATCAGTATAAGTTTGTGATATTTCTTTTATTCCTATTGTTGTCATCAATAGTATTGGTCTTGAAAAATATATATATACACGCCAACATGTATCGATTCATCGGTCTGATAAGGGAAGATATCTAGAAGTGCGCGCGGAAAGAAGAAAATTTTACACCCATTCAAAAGACATCATAAAGACATACAACATACATAAATATTAGCTGCTGGATTCCAGAAGTAAGAAAGAAATTGATTTTTTTTTTTAAATTGAATGTTGTTATCGCTTCGAACACGGGGATTGAATTCAACAACCAAACTTTGCACGAAAGTTCCTGACAACATAACAAGGAAAAGGATATATCTCGTCATTTCTCGAATTCATCTTCAACTTTGAGATACAAAGGTTCAAATTTGAAGCTCAAAATTATTTTGTTGGTATGAATGTTGACCAGGATAGAATCCAATAGCGAACGTTTGTTGCTGCGGCGAGGAACTTGCGAGTTCTGTAAGGCATAACGCGAGTGAACGAGTATGAACGTAGAAGCAGAATTTTACAACCAAACTTCGCAGGAATCTCTACCAACTAACTAACTAACTAACTCTATGGCTTATGGAACTCGCAAGTTCATCGCCGCAGTAACAAACGTTCACCATTGGATTCTATCCTGGACAGTATCAAGCCAGTTTTCATCACGAACACCTACTTCTCGAAGATCTCTTCTAATATTGTCCTCCCAACGACGTCTCGGTCTTCCCAATGGCCTCTTTCCCTCGGGCCTTCCAACCAGGATAGAATATAATCTTCGTTTTTCCCCCATCCGAGCTACATGCCCTGCCCACCTTAGTCGTCTCGATTTCATTATTTTTACAACATCTGGTGAATCGTACAGTCCGTGGAGTTCTTCATTATGCAGTCTCCTCCACTCTCCAGTCATCTCGTCCCGTTTCGGCCCGGATATATTTTCTCAAAACCTTATTTTCAAATACACGTAATTTATGTTCATCTGCTAGGGTCGTACTCCAACTTTCGCAACCGTAAAGTATTACAGGCAGAATAACCGTTCTGTATATTTTTAATTTCAATTTCCTTGATATTAATCACGATGTTAGAAGTTTTTGAACTGAGTAGAAACATGCGTTCCCCGATACTAAGTGACTTTTTATTTCTTCCGTGACCTCATTTTTGCTTGTTACGTATGCTCCCAACTATTTAAATTTGTTTACTTTCTCTATGACCTCATCCCTAATTCTTATGTTTTTAATTCCTTCATTCCCTGTGCTTCGGCTTGTTATCATGTATTTTGTTTTCTCGATGTTTACCTGTAGACCTATCTCATCGCACGCTTCTTCTATGACATCGGTGTTGCTTTGTAGTGCATCTATATCGTCCCCCATTAAATCTACATCATCCGCGTATACAAACAGTTGATTCAAACCATTCAATGATAGTTTCTTTTTGTCCCCTTTATTTTTTAAAATCGCATATTCTAACGCGAAGTTAAACAGTAGTGGTGACAAGGCTTCGCCTTGTTTCAATCCGTTGCGAATCTTGAAACTATCTGACATATTATTACCTATCCGTACTCTACTTATGGGGTCGCTGAGACACAACTTCACTAGTTGGACCATTTTTTTCGGTATTCCAAATCGTATCAGGATACTGTATAACTTTTCCCTTTTGATAGAATCATATGCTTCCTTAAAATCAATGAATAGCTGATGAACCGTCCCATTGTATTCCCATTTCTTGTCCAAAATTTGTCTCAAAGCAAAAATCTGGTCCAACGTGGATCTATTTCTTCTAAATCCACATTGGTGATCTCCAATTATTTCATCTACGTATACATTTAGGCGTGTTAACAGAATATTACTTAATACCTTGTAACAAGTTGGAAGTAACGAGATTCCGCGGTAATTATTGCATTCCGACTTATCGCCTTTTTTGTAAATCGGAACAATTATTGATGTTTTCCATTCCTTTGGGAGCTTCTCCTTTCTCCATATAGTAATTATCAATTGATGTAGTTCCTTGATTAGTGCCGTTCCTCCTGTTTTAATTAATTCGGCTGGAATATTGTCTATTCCTGGTCATTTGAAATTTTTCAATTTCTTAACCGACATTTCGATTTCGATCTCGCTAGGTTCGGGAATCCACGGTTCTGCGATATGGATTTCAAATTCCTCTGTTGGTTTCCCGCTGTGTACATTAAGAAGTTTGTCGAAATAACTTTTCCACACATCGACAGTTTTAGTCGGATCCGCCTGAAGATCTCCACGTTCATTTCTAATCATTCCTAACCTCGGCTGGTAACCTTTTCTTAACGAGTTTACTCCTTTGTATAGATCTCGTATGTTATTTGTCTTCCCGTTTTCCTCAATCTCCTGAATCTTCTGCGTCAGATATTCTCGCTTTTTGTTTCTGAACCCTAGTGTGGCGTTTCGTTTCGCGTTACTGTAGTGGTTGGTATTTGCTTCGCTTTTAAACCAAGAATAAAACAGAACTTTGTCATATTTTGTATCCCACTCCATTTTCGAGATTTCAATTTGGAGCACAATGACATTTTGCAATGGGAAATAAATGAAAATTTCCCAGCAAGTCTAAAACTGATCCCTAAAAAGTAAATTTTAGTTTCTGGGAGTTGATTTGTATTAATTAGGTATATATTAGAAGTTAAAATGTGACGTCATCGTGTTCTCAGTATTGTAAACCTGGCATAAAGTTGTACTTTTTCAAATAGCACAACTTCCGTTTATTAGCCGTCTGGTATTCATTTTATTAACCAGAAAACAAATATTTATTTTACTTAGCATTGTAAATTATATTTTCGTGTCCATGCTCAATCCCAGATCTCGAAAACTAAGCAAAATGTTGCACATGACAAATATATCATGGCAAATTCTGAAAGATCCAACAACAACAGCAAGTATCCTGGTATAATGTTTTATTTTCTAAAACAACACTATTGGAAACTATTTGAAAGAGGATAACTTTATACCAGGTTGGCAACATTGCCAAACTGATAACATCACTTTTTACTTTCTAATATCTACCTAATTCATACAAGTCAACTCCCCTATACTTAAGTTTACTTTCATGCATCTATTTTTGTTTAATGTGAAATATTCCTTCTATTTACTATTGTGAAATGATATTGGATTCCAAATTGAAATTCCTGTATCTCGATACTGAAGCGGAAATCTAAAAATGACAAAAATGATATTTTTTATTCTTGTTTCGGTGTCAAAAATTAAACTGAAGAGATAGGTTGCCGAATTCCGCTTGTGAGTTGAAACCAGTAATAAAATTTTGAGCTGCAATTAACCCTTTGTATCTAAAAATTAAAGTTGAATTTGAAAAATCACAGACAGATTCTTTCATTTTATGGTATCAGGAACTTATGTTGGTAGTTCGGCTGTTGAACTAGGTCTCCGAATTCGAAGAGACAAAAAAAATCAAATTTAAAATTTAAAAAGAAATCAATTTCTCAGTTATTTATGCAGTTCAGCAGCTAATATTTACGTATTTGTATGGTGTTAAGATGTCTTCAAAATGGGCCTGAAAGTCTCTGCTTTCGGCGCGTACTTCTCGATATGTTTCCCTGTGAGCCTCCCATGCCTAAGGACGTAAATAAATTCAAATTCAAATATAACGATTTTTTCTTAATTGTATGTTTTGTTGTCTCTAAAAATTTTCTACGCTAATATTTGGAACTAATAGAGCAGACATTTAGAAATGTAGCATTTAGTATTCTCAAACGATTGCTTTGTTTCTTCTAGTGCTTTTAAACAACATGAACTTGAAACAGCGTTTTGTTTTTTCAAATAACGTAGAGTTTTGGTATTAAAATGGATACTATTAGTTAGCAATATCAGCAGTAAGTTATCACGGACTCATCATTCTATTTTTGTGTCCTTGGAAAAGAAAGTTCTCTTGTTGTAAGCCTTGTAAAATGCCGTGCATTCCGCAAGTTATCAGTTCTTCTTCTATGCAGCAGCTACTCCTATGGGGTCTGATACCTTCACCTCGTTACAGCTCCTCCTACTACACCTGCCCAAGATTCCATTTTTCAAGCTCTTCAAACCTCTTCCTCCATATCTCTCTCTTGCTCTATCACTCTTTCATTCTCTTTCTCTTCGTACTTTTCACTCTCAGATGGCTCATTTATTTCTTTCGCTGTTCTATCCTTCTTCTGCTCCCCCAAGGAGTTATTTATGTCTTGAAAGTATCACAGCGTGAGCAGAAATTAAAGTATATTTTTCTTTCAATTCTGTTCATCTATTATCTTTGGATTTTTCTCGTTCTGGTGTTTGAGAAAAATTAACACGGATCTCAAACAAACCTTTAATTCGAAACGTAATGGAATTATTTACGCAGAAGTATACAAAATATAAAATATACAGCCAAAAACGTTGGATGTAAAGTAACTAAAGAAATATATAGAAGTAAAATGGTATGGGGATAATTTAGAAGCCTGAAATTTATTTTGAGAAACAAGATAATGTATTTCAAGCATAAAGTGTATAGTTTGTACATCTGTGATGTTATAGACTGCAGAATATGGACATAAAATGTACGGTTGACGCAGAGATTGATGGTTATGCAAAGAACAATTTATAAATTGAATTTTGAAGGTCTTTATTTAACTTTGGCTAAGGCCGTGCAATGGAAGACAAATGACTGAATTTGATATCAAAGGTAGAAGATATAATAAAGTGTGCGAAGAAGATGAAGTGAAGATGGGGTGGTCGTATGTACAAGTAGATGGATGAACAAATAAATGGATGATAAGTCTACCTACATTTGTGTTACAAAGAAACGAAATGGCCCAGAAGAACAGCACATGTAAGGTGGGGAGATAAAATAAAAAGTTTTTCAGCAGCTTCATAGATAAACTACTGCGATTTCTGAAAACAATTGAGGTATGCCTTAATATAAAAGTGACCTGAAAATTACTTGCGGAAGGAATTCTTGGCTTTCTTAAAGACCGCTCAGTTATACCGCCCTGATTTTGCGCAGCTGAAGAAACGTTTGCAAAAGGTGTTGGATGTCGAGCCCTCAATTGAAGGTACTATCACAGCACTTGTCCGGTGTTATTGAGGAAAAATCCTGGAAAACCCTCAGTGAGGATGGTCGGCCGCTGGGATTGAACCTACGACCTCCCGAATGCTACCCGAACGCTCTACCACTAAGCTACGACGGCTAGGTAAAGAAAGGTAGCTAATTAGCCCTTCAGATGAGTTTATAGATACTGCAAAGAGACAGGGAATTGTCTATGCATATTTATTTACGTTTTGAGTCACGCAGTTTGCACCGATATTTTTTTAATTGAATGTATTTTCTGATGCGAAACAACCGCGAGTTCTGTGTTTGTTGAGGCATTGAAACAAGAAAAAAAGTAATGAAAATGTATTTGAACACAGACCGCAAGTTCATATATAAAAAATGGACAATTTTTCTATATGTCAGCGAGTGGTCGCTCTTATATCTATTTCGTCATGTTTCTCGATCTTTTGTCAATATTTGGACATATATATTCATCTCGAACTATTTTTTGTCTTGTGAAAGAGAAACCAGTATAGAAGAACGTAGACCTAATAAAAAGAAATGTCGTTTCATATCTTTGATGGTAAGTCAAACATACCGCAGATACTAATACCAATAGCATATGTCAAATATTAATTTGTGTACAAAGAGAATTGGAACAAAGGTTAAAACTAGCAGACTAGTAGTTTCCAAACAATGAGTTGAAGAAAGAAGATCAGATTAGAGTCTTCTTTGTTGGATACTTTAAAATCATTAAAGTAATCAAAACGAAACTTCTTCAACTTAATACTGATTAAACATAGTACCTACAATTATGAACAGCGTAGCCACCTATGAATCAATATTACCAACTCAATACAAAATTAATTTTCTTTAAATCGCACTAAATATTGATACACATTTAAAATGAACTATTAACACTAAATAAAATAGTGTCAAGCCTGATAACACAGTGCTGCAATCTTTGGAAGATATATGTGCTGGAGATTTACAATCTTGGGAAAGTGTGTGATGACACAAGTTGCTAAATTGATTGCTGGAATAAACATAATAATTTCTAGTGAAAATAATTATTAATAGACGTATACTTATACTGATATATACGTTGCATTTCTTCCCTTCGATCGTGAAATATCTCTGTATTCTGTGCCTGTAGAGTACCTATAAAACTTGTTCCTTGTTACCGATTATCCTATGCATAGAGATGAATCAACTTTGCGCACTAACATAAACTTCGTTTTAGAAATTTCCCCTCCTTTTATAAACTTCACTATACAGGAAAAAGCGGTGATGATTCAACACTTGTTGGTATCCTCAGAGCGGCCAACAATTTTTGTGTTAAATCAACACAACAAACCGTGTTGATTTCGCTGATTCATATTGATTCAGCACTGTTACAGTTTATAGTATGTGTTGAATGAGCAATAACAGTTCATCCATTGTATTGAATAACCAAAATCTACACAGTCTTCTCTGTTGACGTCACACCTCTATTTTCGTTGAATACATGTCTATATTATGTGAACCAGAGGAATAGATTGACCATGATCGCAAACAAATTGAAGCCGAAGGTAACGGTTATACAGCGGTAAAACACACTTTTAAAATAAACAATAGTACACATTTTCATTAGAATTAAATTTATTAATAGCCTTTAGGCATCTCAGGCTCAAGCCGACATCTTCATTAGAGTTTATTACGTTTATTCTGGGAATCAATGTATCGAGCTGTGTCGGCCAATATTCCCAAAACTGTAGCTTTCCGGCACATTCATCTTCTAAAGTAAGTAGTAACACTGTGTTATATGATCTTACTGTGTTCTTTCTTGTTACTATTCCATTTTTAAAATATACTAATTAATGAATAGTACAATCTCTATAGAACCAATTTTAATCGAGGTGGCAAGTCTGCTTCGCAGATGGTAATGCCGTTCATAGGTTTGGCTACTATGAATGTTTAGTATTACCTCATAGTAGTTTCTCTTTTTCATTAATTTAACCATTTTAAATATATTCAAGCTTAACCTTAACTAGTCCCTTTATATCATATCGGCGAAATTCAAAATTTTTGGGACCTGTAGCCTCTCACCCAGCCTTGTGCATAGCACCTTAATGTTGGGTTGTCTCCATGCCTCACCAGAGTACCATAGTAAATGATGGCGTTATTGAAGGAAGTATCGAGCAATTCTGCTCATGGCTTCTATTTGATTGTATGGCGGGATGAAAAAGCGTACATGAAGTGAAAAGGTCGCAACTGTCGCAGACCTGTATGTGCACTTGAAGTGGATGATGAATTTTCTTGAATTAAACCATATAGAGATGACGGTGGTAGATTATTTCCTTATTATTTTAAAAGTTGACAATTTTCTTGTATTGTAGAGGAGAAAGGAGATGTTGTAGTCGTCTGGTGGCCGGTGAAGTTGAATCACAGTAAGATGTTAGTTACTCCATTTTAAAATTATTTCTGACTTACAGTAATGTTAATTATTTATTTAATATTGAGTTGCAAGATGTTGGTGACAATTTCGATGAGAGTGATGATGATCACATTGGTGTCCTGAGCAGTTTGTATCTTGGAAAAGCCATTAGAAATGACTTTCATGACATCTTCAAAATTCAGATTTTGAACGAGTGGTGTAAGTTTCCGTATAATTTGAGCAAAATTTATACTCCCAGAAGGCGAGTTTTCCTTATTGTTGGCATCAATCTTTGGTTCTGGTTGAGAAACGGTAGATGTTGATTTTTCTTGAGACTGCGAGGTAGTAGTTGCTGTTGTAGTAGTAGTTTGTTGGTCAGTATTTGAAGTACGAGAAGCTTTATATTTCTTGAAAGTTGTGCATCCCTTGTAGTTGGCAGGATGATCTTGCTTGCAACATGTGTAGCTCGTGTAGTACGATCAATTTTGTTACATTCTGTGGACAGGTGAACTCCTGCGCATTTAACACATCTGGGGTTCATAAAGCAGGTAAACTGTGTGTTATTATAACGCTTTCAGCGAAAGCATTGCAGCAATTTGTTTGGTCTGTATAACTCTATGACAATGCGATAATGGCACAAATATTCTAGCTGAAAGATTTCTTGTATATTGAAGTTCCTTTTGAGTGTGACTAAGAATAGTGGCATGTAAGTCCTGTGATGAGAAGTATGTTGTCTCAAGTACATTATAGCCGATACGAATTTGCGCGACAGCGATTAGGACAACAACAGTCCTTGCCCAACTGCTTAATAATAATGCTTTATCTGCACTCAATGATTTGTTTGAAAGTTTACGCTGCTGTAGAAATTATGCATTACAAGCGAACGTGGTGAACCATACCCTCATCTATTAGAGTGCTTACACGAGGATGTGACAGAAGTTTTCTTATCTGCCTATTTTGTAAGGATAAGGTTCAAGTTCCTATTCCTGGGCGATGTAGCGAAGTGTTCGTGGGCGTAACTGAGATTAGTTACCTTTTGTGAAGGTGTGGTTGAGTGATAGCAAGTTGAACATCGCCTCAATCATTAAGATAAAGATTAGCGAGTACCTTACAAATGTAAACTTATGATATTACAGATGACCATGTGACATGCCTCTTCACGATAAAGAAAAAAATTTCCAAAGGCAAATCGCAAACTGAAAATGACAAATATTACATTTTACATAATGTAGATACTATATTCACTTGAAATGGTCTGTAAAGTACCCCCTGAATCACCTAAGTATCTTCTCGCCCTGTATGAATACATGTTATATTTCCTAGAGACTGTTCATCAGTTATCATAGCCTTGACTTCGGATGCGGAAGGAGCTAAGATATATCCCAGCGACTGACCACCCTCACTAAGATTCCATGACTTATCTTGATCATAACAAACTATTTTCCAGAAATGTATTTTAAAAAACGCCATCGGTAACTCCTTCCTAAATATTTCCCTCTGTTGTTGTTTTATGTACCTATCCAGTGCAAGATGGCTTTTATGTAAGCTGCATATGAAAAACGTTAAATAAATAAATAAGTGGGAATGGATTAGACCTGTTTCTCAGAAAGTGTTAAGCATTAAAACTGGATTATACACACCTTTACCTGTAAATTTGTTTACCACACATTTTGAAATAAATACATGGCTAGTTTGTAAAGTTAGGATTCACAAAAATGTCTACTACAAAATTTTTATCAATACTGTCATAACATAACTGCAAAACAACTCATGTAAAATACAAAAAAAATGATCGAAAAATAAATGGTTTGCTAACTTCAAATCAGTGAATGAAATATATCTTAAAACACTACTTTCCCAAACAACAAGAAAAATAAAGGATAGTGCTACTGTGTCAACTATAAGTATTTTAACATTATATTTCATGGCTTAAGATAAATTATTAAAAGTGCTTAGAACCGAGAACATAGAGGTGCATTTGCTAGTCCGCTATAAACGATATAAACATAGTGAAAAACAATAATGCGTCTAATGAAACATTATAAGAATTAACACCTCTAAAATGTATTATTCATGTTTTACTTTGTAATCAGAACCAAAATAGTGATACCCTTCGTGTTTAGGGATGTTTATTTGTGAAAACCGTTTATATATACAGTATATTGGGAAAAAATTGTGAAGCATTTATATTTCCATTTTTTGAATATTCAGAAATGAGTTAGAAGCAATCCATCAGGCCGGATAAAATTTTCCATATTCCTGAAGCGAGTCTGAAGAAACTCGTGTGAGACACAGACATAGTGGAGCTAAACTATTAATGTTACCTTTCGATAAAAACAAAATCAGAACATGATAAGAAAATTACAGTATTTTGAGTTTAGCTATATATTGCGGACTAGATCTACATACTTGGTAAACACGCAGGCACAAACACTAACTCCATTCCTCAGAAATAAAGAGAATATATTCAGTTTTCCAAAGTGCAGTAGAGAGTTACTAACTCCATTCCTCAGAAATAAAGAGAATATATTCAGTTTTCCAAAGTGCAGTAGAGAGTTAGTCTTGGAATGGAAAACAGAAATAGAATGTCTTTAAAGTTACAAAAAATCAATATTTTCAAGGCTAATTTATTAAATAAATAAACTAGTGAACAAGGAAGCTATTTTTTGTTGTTGTTAAATTTTGCTATTTAGGAACTTCGAAACAATCAAAATTATAAAACCTGTTTAGAGAATACTATCAGATTGTATTCCATTATAGTTAAACATACAACTGAAACTGTAGTGCTGTTAAAGTGAAAGAATGAGTTATTCGAGAAATCTCAATTTAGAACACCTATTCTTAAAGGTATGACACAAAACATTCACTCATTTGTACAAGTAAGTACACTTTCTCATAAACATTTTCTTATATAAAAGAAAGCACTTATATCTCTTCCTAGAGCGAGAATCATATAAAAAAAATGGTTGTCTCGAAATTGGAACTTGATACAATTCATCTGTACAAATTTATATTATTTTTGAAGAGCCTACCAATATTACTTCACGAACTACTGATAGAACCTAACCTAAAAAAATAGTTAAAATAAACTTGGAGCAGTTCCCTCAAAATTCTTTAAGAATTCCGTAATATAACATTGGGAACATCATAGTCATAAACAGTGATCATGAAAGGAATGAAGGAAAATAATTGGTTTAAAAGTTGAATGTTTACAAAGGCCCTACAAGTTATTAACAGCATTTCTAACTCCATTCGTTTGATGTCTTTTCCCCTCCTCCCTGTAGAATACCTGTCCATCCCCCCATTTTTCCTATTTAAGGTATTACCAAATCCAAGCACGTAACAACTGAGTGTACTAATACGATTAACTCAGTTTGCTAGAAAGAAAAGAGAAACATGTGATTCCCATACGGCCAAGGTTTATCCAATTCATTATGCGTTTTTCCTCATCCCCTGGCGTTTCTCTCTTATAAATGCATGAGAGACATGGAATGTTTTCTCTTATCTCTTTACAACCGTGCATTATATTCTCTGCTTTTCGGTATACTTCCATAAATATTTCTGACAGTGACAATAGTTGGACTTTTTTATTCTGGTTTGAAGATGTACTGAGACGAGAGGAGGGGGATTTTAATTAAAGCCACGTCAAAAGTGAACATCCATTACGTTTGAATAATTGATGGCTATAAGCCACAAAAAATGCCAATTAAGAATGTTTTGCATTGGATACAGGTCCGTGGTTCAAAGTGTGGTTAAACATTCGACATGCAATTGATTACAAAAGTTCGTTCTGCCTCATGTTTCTAAAATAGATAAAAATAGTTTAATCAAAAGTGTTCTTTGCAAAGTGTATAGTGTACGTATTTACGACTGTAATCAAGAGGAGGGTATATTTATCAAGCTCCAAATAGTAAACAATGCGAGTAATTTATACATCACGCATCTTCAAACTAACGTAAGTCTTATTTATAAATTTACAGCAACCTACGAATTATAGATACTTCGCACCCTAATTTAACTTCATAAGCATAATCATTACTTCATTGTTTTAATATACGTGTCTTAAACAGGAAATGCTATAACTAGGACGTCTCTGCATTTTTCAAACATAATTACTTGTTTGCTATATTTATATCCCTGATTACAACATAAGAACACTGTTGAGTGCACATAGGTATGACGTCGACGCTTTCTATCCTCCTGTAAACCTATATATTCTAGTTAAATTTGGTGCTTTTAAGCTCATTAACATGTAGGTAAACCATAGCATCAGGAGAACACTTACGCATTGTTGAACAGCATCAGTATTCTAGTGGTTAGGCTCCTTAATTTCGAGCAGTCAGTGAAAAAACATCAACACATCCTCCTCCTAGTCACCTTGATTTCTAGCAATGATAGAATAGGGACCGGTCTTACCCCTTTCGGCTTGTATAATATTGTCTGAGAGACGAGGTTTCTCAAACTTGTAACTGATTTAAGAAATGGCCACAGTACCACTCAAGAATGTAAATTAAGTAAACAGATAGATATTTGTATTCTAGCAAAATGATAATAGAATATTATGTTAATTGTTTATAAAAGTAAGTGAAATTGGATGTAAATTTAATGGAATTTTGCTGCATAGTCCTATTCAGATCCTACAAATAATCAATGAGCTGAAACCCACTGTCTAAACAGCCATATTAATTACAAGAACAAGACATACTAAGAAGGAAGAAAACTAAAATCTACAGGATTTTGAAGTTTATATTTTTATTTACCATCGATAGAAAAATAAATGGAGAAAGTAGTTCTTTCCTGTGTTCCTTTGTTCAGCGAATGTACTGGAATTTTGTACGTTAAGTGATTCAGCACAACAAATCGTTTCTGAAAAATCAGGTAAGAATAATCTGTCACGTCTTTCACTATGCTGACAGTTACAGTTGTTTCTTAGGAAATGTTAAAATTTTCATTATCTAGAATTTAATCAAAACAGATCACTCGAAGAGAGCAGAAACAATTTTGTAGATGAGACATAACCATTGTTACCACCTCCTTAACACAGTTTTAAAAGTCTTTCATTCCTTTTGTAATAATGCACCCATGAAATTTTGAAATTTTCACCTTAGTTTCATTGTAAGTTTCCTCTCTTTAGACGAATCCTATAACCCGAGTCATGACTATATTCAGATACAGAAAACGAGCAAAGCTGTGAACTCCGCGACACTAATCATTTAAACAAATACGCATCAAAATCTTTAACTTGCTTACTTACTGTCCCGGCAGAAAAAAAATGAAATTTCGAATTCAGCACTTTAATAGTGAAATTGAATTGCCCATACTGCCATCTTTAACGAAACAGTTTAAACTAAAATTGCATCATGCCTGATATTTTCAAAGTTTTAATTTTTAAAATTTTAAATGTTCAGTGTACAGCGTTTCTGGAAAATAACTCATACGAATTTATTTCCTAAGTGTCAGAAACTGCCTTCGGAAATTTGATCAAAACATTTGGAATCAGAATGTATAATTCGCGTGATAGTGTTGCTAAAATTATCAATATAATGAATACAGCCAGTCGTGTTATTTAATATTAGGAAATGCACTATTTACTAGTAATGCTAATTACATTAGTCACTTACATGGAGACATGAGGTTAGAAATGTAAAGTAAAATTTACTGGTGGTTAGTGGAGATTTTCTTAGACAGAAATCAATGTTAATATGTATTTTCGAGTTTTACATTTATAATTATCTTGTCAAAGTTAATGAGTTAAGCTAACACAATCATATGACGAATATTATCTAAAACACATATAACCAAAGTACTGAATATTATCCTTGGATGAATATTATCCAAGATACTAACATTAGCGCTTTAAAATGCAAAAATGAACTTGATTTCATTCACTTAGATTGTTCCAAAGCATTTGATTCAGTCAGTATCACCCTTCTTATTCACAACATAACGGAAAGATTCAATATTCATATTCCTTGGAAGCTCTATTTATGCAATAGAGAACAGAGAGTTACGATATCTGGGTCCAACTCAAACTGGCTTCCGGTTCTTTCTGGTATATGGATGGCATATGTCACTGTCTCATTGCTAACTGCAACATTCTTCTTTATGGCGTTGACTGCAAAATTTTTCACACCATATCATCTCCTACAGACGTTACTACTCCGCAAACTAACTTAACAGGCCTAGAAAACTGATGCACTGATTGTCAACCAAATCTTAACCCATTAAAATCTACAGCTATTTGGTTTACTTTAAAAACAAATACCATCATGTCATCCTACCAAGTATGAAATCAGATCATAGCCTGGATTCATCATTATCAGTATATTGGTGTTGTGTCTGACAGTAAATTAAACTTCGTTAATCACATTGTCTGCCTAATTACCAAAGCACTGAAAAACCTAATCTGATACACAGGTTCACTGATACCACTAACATGCGTGCACGTAGAATGTATTTCCAATATTGTGTTTTGCCGATTATTAATTATGCCTCTCCTATCTGGCCCATGGCAAGTAGCAGTAATATCTTAATGTTGAATAAAATCATGTATGTCTTCATACGTATAGTCAATAATAAATATCCTTCCTTATCTCACCTATCCAAAACTGATATTCTTTCTAATCTTCAGCTAAATGACCTCTTTACTCACCGTAAAATTTCCGATCTTGGACTTCTTTATAACATTGTGAATGGTAATGTCCGCACAAATGATCTTTTCCCATTGTTTCAATTACGTGCTCCGAAAGCTAATAGCAGGTGCAATGAATACTTTTGCATCAGAACACCAAGGTTATCTTTAGAAAATAAATTATTCCTATGCAGACTCTACGCGCTTTATCACTCACTGAACAACACCCTTGACTTTTCCTTTCCAAAACTACCTTTATGATACTATGTAAAAGAGAGTTATCTTAATATCACATCTATTGTATTTCCTTGTATCTATTGTATTTGTCACTGTTCAGTAAGAGTTTTTCTGTTTTTTATCTGTTATTTTTTTTGCTATTTTTGTATGTTACTTCCTAGTGTAAAATGGCTATTACATTCTGTATCTATAAATAAATAAATACAAAATATAATTAGTGTGATTAAAGAGACTATAAACACTATCCATTCCATGCTATATTTTGCTCCTAATGAAAAGTGATATTTACCCGCGTACCCGTAGAGAAGCCTTTGGATTGCATTTGCTTCTAACTTGCATTCAGAAACTCTGTCTGAATGATCAATCTATCCGCAGCAACATTAAAGCTGCTTGTAGTGGAGGAGCTGCACATACTCTGTCATTATCCCCTTTCACAATAGGACAATGCCACAGTCACTAATGAGCCCCATCATTGTCAGTGGTCGTGATATAAGTGGAATCTACGGTCACTCACTAAACCATTTCACGCATCATGATAGGAGAATCAGAATTTCCCTTATCTAATACAAAGAGGTCATAATTAATTCTCATCTGACCTGTGTTTAATTAACCATTGTAGAAACCAGAATCATTTAAAACATTGGCATTATAACTGCTTTCCTTCAATTTTTAATCGTCTTGGCGATGTTCTGATTTATGGTTTTAATATATTATTTTGTACTATTTTACATTTCCTGAGAAGAGTCACAATTTTGGAAGAACTTTGTTTGAAAATCACTATACAAATAATTGTAAATATTCTAGAAAGAAAGAATCAATTTTATTCTCGAGATTATTCACACTTTACCTGCTACAATTGAGGGGTCTAGATGGAAAGGGATGCAAGATACACTTTCTTTCATAAAAGTTAAGTTTATTCCTTCCTATATTGCACAAAATATTTACATGAAAAGTAAGTATCTACATATTCTTGAGTTTACTGTTAAATTGGACCAAAACAGTATTCCATATCGTTGGTTATATCAGAGTTTATGAATGGTTTTCCAAATTACAAATAATGTACGAACCTATGTAACTAAAATCGATAAGTACGTTTTCCTATTGAAAATCTCAATGTATCTTTTTTTTAAACAAATAATACAGATATTATTTTTTCACTTAACATACACCGTAGCTAATGTTACTAGAAGATTGTAGAGATAAAACTATGCTAAAATTTCGAGTTCGAACTATCATCAATGATACCATATACCAAGATAAACAGTAAAATCAAAGAATGATAACCTTTGGATTTAGTCTCCACAATAGGATTTTGAATTTGAATCAATTTATGACTTTAGGCAACCATGACTCAGGATGCGATAGGATGGGAGATAGCGTATCAGATAGAAATGAGCTAGAGCCTAGTTTGAAGGAACCACCTTTCAATTTGCCAGGTGTGAGTGACAAAAAAATGTCATGTTAGTATGGACGACCATTGTGATCGTTTCTAGAACATATCGAGTGCTAAGACGACGTTATATCATCATAATCACAGCGAGAGGTTTGTTGTGCACTAATGAAAACAAAAGGAAACCAAAACTGTAGAAATAACCTTTTGCACATCTACTAAGAAACTACGTCAGGTTATACTAAGCTAAAAGCCTGTGTGCGTACTTATTAAAAAACAAATCTTAGCATATCATGTGCCCCCCTAAAATACACAAACTATAGAAACATATTGGCAATGCGCTTCAGAAGTATTGTTAAAATTGATAACACAAGAGTATTGTTTTATCGGCTGAGTCAGATTTCATATTGCACTGGGAAAACGCACCAGCACAATTTGCTAATTTAATGTATGTTTTTCTTCGTGACAGACACATCAAAGTGTTTGCTCACCTTTCTACTCACCAGATACCGCCACCCAGTGACTTCTGGCTGTTTACAATATTTAAGGATCCTATTCGCGAAAAATGTTTCACTTCATAGTTTCGTTGGGCAGTGTAATTTACCAGACAAATAATTTCCTACTTTAATCATTGGATAGATAAATCCAAACGGCATGTGACTGACTATAAAGGGGACTTTTATCAGGGGGTGTCAGTGTGTCGGTGTGAAGAAGTGAAAGATTCAAATTTTCGTAATAACCCAGCTTTATATCCAATATCTACACAGTTCAAAGATGCATGTTTATTCCAGCACTGTGGAAATATGAATCCTTAACACCAGTCATAACACCTTCTGATTATCACAGCAAACACAAGTTTTAAAACAAAGCATTGATCCAGCAGTATGTTTTTATGTTCTTGATATAAGTCAGAAGAGAATGTTTATCTTCTTCGAATCACATGTTGAATTAAACCTCTAATTTGCAACTTCTACTTGATAGCAGCGGTGCTTCTTTCTCAATTAGAGCAGGAACTTGAAGTAAAAAGCATTTTATTATAAACTTTGCAAGCTCTTCATTGCTAATAGAACAAATTGTAAGTTTGAGTAAAGGCTGTGTATCTGGTCAATACCTAAAAAGCAAGGCACAGATCTTCTAAATAATATTGTGTTTCTTCTAACAAATAACTTATTAAATAATTTGTCTAAAAGCTGAGGTTTGAAATATTTTTCCTGTCATATTCCAAGGTAACTAAAAATATAGTCTTTGAGTGTTCAAGCTAGTGCACAAATTTACGAACAACGGAAGTCCTTACACTGAATATCTCCTTGCACAAGAATACACAAAACCTTCACCAAAAATGAACTTTTTGTGAACAGATGTGAATTTTATGTGAACCTACCGAAAAAAATGTATCTTTTAATGTGCTTAATGTGTCTTTTAGTTTACTGCTGGCCCACGATGCACATTTCGTACACATTAGGTTCATATTTACTGTAGTTCATATTATCTACGCTTCGTTTTGAGTTCATTTTAAAGATATTTGCCAATATTAAGTGAACGTTTTGTGCATGAATTATGCATCAGTACACCAGACGTTCATATATTGTGCACTAAAAATGTGGCGTAGTTCATATTAATTTTACGAAAACTTCATATAATATGCACTAAATCGTGCTAAAACTGGGACATATTGTGAACTTTTTCGGGACATATTGTGAACGTTTTCGGGACATATTGTGAACTTTTTGGGACATATGGTGAACTTTATGTGTACTTTAGGTGTAGTCTGAGTTTCAGTGCATGTTGAGGGAGCTAGATTTTAGTGTAATTTGATTTCGTGACAAATTTAATGTTCAGAAATATTTCAGTCAATTATATCTTAACTTGTATTGTTTGAAGTGTCTTTTGCCGAAATAAATCTAGGCGCGTTAATAAATTTTATTAAATAATTTTAAATGTATTTAGATTCCTGAATTCAATTGTTTCCAAGTTAAAGATATTTTTACACTTGTTTATGTACTTTGTAACAGTAGTGGTTTTAATTCTCAAAGAATTAAGCGAAAACAGGTATTGCTTTTGAGTATTAGTAAACCTACTCAGTAAACACAATCGTGAATTTGATTTCACTAGAAAAGACATAAAGCTTTATTTCTGTTCAAGACATGGTGCATACTGCTGGATAAATAAGAATTCGACTAAAATTAAAATAAATATACATTCATATTCTGATATATTAAAGCGTAGTAATCAGCGAACAACTTTTAGGAGTGAAGACAACACGTAATTTATGAAATAAGTTTTACCTGTACGGTCGAAATTTAGAGAACTCAAGAAACAAAAAATAAATATAACACTGAATCAAATTTCATGAGAATGTTAAAATATTATCTGTGTTCCTTGAAATGCACATCAAAATTTATGAGGATAATTGTTGTTCTAGTGATATTACAGTAAAATGAACCGATGATCCTTTTGCATTCTACACAAATGGACCATAACCCTCCATTGAATAGAGATAAATTCGGAGCATGTAATTTAAAATAGGTTCCAAACCTCTATGCTCAATGTGCCCAAACGAATAATATAAACCAATAACGCATTGTTTACAATGGCAACAAGTCAAACCATTCATCTACCTAACACACTATATTGAGAGATAGGTTTTATAATATTTCTGACAAATTTATAAAATCAAACATTTCAAATGAATCGCTAACATTTGGAGCATAACGTTTCATCTTTTCGTATCATGAGATATCAAAAACTCCAATTCTCAGTAGTGCAACACCTTTTCTCCAAACCTATTGTGTACTCTTTCTGTTGCTAGCACGTGTAAGTAACACGATCTTCCTAATGGCTACGGAGCTTTTGTTTAACCATTCAGATCTTTAATCAAGATTTCAATTTTCCGTTGAAAATTACAAAGATATCGTAGACGAAGGTTTTCAACACATTACTTGCTTTACTAATGTTTTATTTTGCCTCTAGATCTGAAGGTTCTCAAATCACTAAAACAATGGAATAAAACCACACTTCAAGCTAATGTTATATCAAATTCATGGAAACATAAAATTAACCTTGATTACAGATGGGTAACACTATAAAGCTATTTACAAGTAACAAAGCATTATGGACCAAGAACAATACAAACTTCAAGTATCATATTGAATAAGAAAACCGTTCATGATTAATTCACTGCTTCCATATTTTCACTACCAATACAGAAATTCAAAGTTTTGTTTTACTATGCAACAACGGTGAATTACTACAACGTATAATAAAGATGTTTATTTTTTCAACAAACGGTAAAAGCTATTTTCGAGGTGTGACGAGTTGAATTTACCATTATCCAACCAAAACTCTGAATTTATTCATGCCTTGTCAAAAGCGCTCATCCATCATTAGTTGCATTAGAGGCTACTTCTCTCAGACTTTTAAACACATGTTCCATGTATTGTAGATATCTGTTACCGAGGTACTAAGTAGCTTTCAAGAATTATGTAACAGGTGGTTCTCAATTTTACTCACACTTTTCTTAGTACACTCATTAATCTCTGTACATATTATTGACAAGTATATATTTTGTTAGATTATGAGAAATGATTAAAGGCCTTCATTACTGTAATGAAATATGGAGATTGGTTTTCCTTCAAACGACTCTAAACTGCTTGGTATGGTATTAAATTAAAAAAAAAATATACAAATTTCAATTATGAACATTTATGAGGAATTTGAAAAAATAACGGTTATATTGTTGCTCCAATCATAATACGTAAAAATATAAAATCCTTAATTTCTGTCTGTCCATCCGGGAGCTTCAAAAGCACTTCCCGTTAGTCTAAAATGCTGAAATTTGGAACAAAGGTTCGTGACCACGTGAGACTTTCGCAAAAAAATCTAAAATTTGCAAATATCCCCTTATGTACTCCCAAAACACTCCAATTAATATTCAGTTCAATGTTAATAACAATGAAATAAATAAATTGTTACCAATTAATTTCAGCAATAATATATTTTTTTTTTTAAATAGAATATTTAAATTGAATTTTGGATTGTTGCAATTTGCAAAACATAATAATTTAGATTAAATGTTTAAAACCATAGTAAAAGTATTGGAAGTAATAGTAGTTGTAAAAGTATTATTATTATTAGTAGTAGTAGTAGTAGTATTAGTAGTAGTAGTAGATGTTGTGGTTGTTCTTGTTCTTGCTTTTGTTGTAACAGCAGTGTTACAATTAGTAGGAGTAGTAGTTTTGTTTTTGTAGTAGTAGTAGTAATAGTTATAATTGTAGTAGTAGTAAGTAGTACTAGTAGTTGTGAAAAACATTGGTAAACTGTATTTTGTGTGGGCCATTAAAGTAACCTTTACTTTGGCCCGTCACGATTAAATGAATGCAATGCTTATTAAAAGCCACAAATATCCATGACTCAGACGGGATTTGAACCCATGACCTTGGAGACGCTGGCTTGTGGTCTCACAAGTATTTGTTCTAATAATAGTACTAGTTGAAGTAGTAGTAATAGCAACAGTTGTTGTAGTATTATATATATATATATATATATATATATATTTATATATATATATATAAAATAGAAAGTCTGTGTGCTTTATTGAACGCTATACCCTTCCACACCTTGATGGCTTCAAAGAAAATTTGGCACACATATTCCTTAGTACTTAGAAGGCACTACGGTACTAATAGTTTATCACAGTTCTCGAAAGGGGATGGAACGAGTAGGGTGGGGGCAACTCGGAAATCGATTGAGTAGATTGCTAGAAACATATTTGGAATAACAATTCTTCGTTTCGATACATCTGTGTTGGCTAGTTTGGTTTTTCAATACGACACCCCCTTAGGTGAGGCGAGATAAACCTTAAGGAGAGGATTATAGGAACTCGATAACTGTTAAATTTTGAAACTTTAACTATGGTAAGCGTGTTTCTTAGGGTAAAGAGAAATTAATAACATTAATAAAAGTCGCACCCCACAGATGGTGAAGTAGTACAACTGTTAGCGTTGCAAAAATATATTATCGACCAACACTAACAGGCAGGACAATCAGCTGTCTGTCTGACCTTCCAAGATTTTAAGGCAATTTCAGAGGGGGCTTGGAAGCTGAAATTTGTCATGAAGATTTATCGGCAAGTTAGAATTAAGGAGAAAACTTAGATAATTCAATTACTTTGCTAGTAGTAAGTACCGGGTATCGACGGTGTATAGGAGAGCCGGGTGATGTGGACCAGTGGGGCGAGAAGGTAGTATGACGCAATTTCGCATGCACAGTTGCAGTTGTGTATGACGTCATCGGAAGAGGAGAGCCGTTTGATTCTAAGAGAAAAAAGAAAATCCTGTTTCCTACGATAGTATTACAAAATTTTGTTGCCTCATTATTAAATGGACCCCAGAAGTCAAGAGGTCTACGTGCATTTTCGAATAAAAAAAAGTGAGAGGTAACCTTTTATATATAACACAAAATATATATGACATAAAATTGTTATATTTTATCTAAAACACCTGAAACCTTATTGTGCCCATGTACGAAATATGACTTCTTTATGTCACATATATTTCTGGTTATATTACTTCTTCTGGGGTCCACAAATATAATTTGTAACATGCAGAAAGTTGAATTACATTCATTATGTTGTTTGAACAACTACATATTGTAGTAATCATAGGCAGCTCCAATTGCACTTAGGAAGAAAATGGAGTAATACAGTAAAACAAATAATAGAACAAGTGCGTTGGGGTATCAAGTACCATGAATAGAGTGTGGAGTTTTTACTGTACAACACCTGTCTCCAACTTTCTTTTTGGTCAATGGGCCGAATTAGCTCAGCAGGAAGAGGGTTAGGGCAGCATTAAAATGGATAAACTCAAAAGTAATAATTGTAATATTTTTTTTTCTGGCAGGTTGTATTAATAACAAGAAATTTAATGTTTATGCAGATGCACTCTCTTGAAAATTTCAAAATAATGACCAAATTATTGGCGTTTCGAATTCTTTTCTTTTATATCCAACGTAGAATATAGTCACTGTAATTTTGGAATGATTTAATGGCCAGTTCGCACGCGGGTCGTAGGTTGTATTTTTCTTTTCTCAAAAACTCCGTTAATTAGCCTGCCTCGATAAGAAACCGATGCCTCGAAAATCCTGTGTACATTTCACCTAGAAGGTTAAAATTCGAGAATATTTCACAACTGGTTAGAAATAATTACTAAGATAAATGAATGATTTGCAATTTCCTCTTTGTCACTACCTAAAATACAATCCCCGATAGCCAGAAATGACAAATACTACCGGTACGTTGCGGAAGTGTTGTGACGACACTATCCATTTTTAAATGATAGCTCAGAAAATACCTGACGGAGGCAGGCCTAAAAACTAGTTTAAAACAAATAATTTGAGTGTTTTTTTGAGTAATAGCAATCACTTATGTTAAGAATGAGCTTTGAAATGTATATTTTCTTTACACAAGTTTAAATTTCTTACACAAGCAATAACCAATGTTTCGGCTGCTTTGTCAGAAATCAAACAACTAACCTTGCTTAGTACATGTTTTGTTATGTGTGTTATATTCCGTGAAGAATATATTAGTTGTGACGTACGTTCTGGAAACCATGCACATATGATTTGTGGTATCTTATTGACAAACGCACGGGCGGAAAAAAGTAGTAAATTTAAAGTGATATTTTATAGACAGGGGAAGAAGAAAAAACTAACAAGATTTCATTTGTATCTAATTATTTGTTGCCACACATTCTTAATTATTTTGTGAGTTTATTTTTCAAAGACTATTTTCTGTCGGATTAATCAGATTTTCAAATTCAATTGAATTTTATGTAAGGACTACATGTCGCATATATCCAAGTCGTTTTTAACTCTACATATTTTATTTTCTCATACATATTCACCAGAGTGGATACTTCATCGACAATTTGGTCTTTGTTTCCAGAATTTCATATTTCTGTTCAGTTTAGAAAGTAAGAAGAAATTTCTAGATTGTGGAAAATCAATTACTTTTCTTCTTATGTACGTTGGTTTTACTTACATATTATGAAGTCGAAAACACATATTGATGAAGATTCTCATACCAGTGAAGGATGATATTTCTTGGCAAACACTCTCTTAAGGTTGGAATAGAGAAAGTTGTGAACAGTAGATAAGTATAGGGATCATATGGTTCGTGCAACTGAAACAACCGGATTCTAAACCTCAGTATGGATAGCTGAGATCGGGGTTAGAATCAACGAGCTTTTCTATAGTACTGATTCACAGTTCAGCACCAAGTAAATATGTGTCTAGTTGTTCAATTTTAATACAAAATAGAACATTTTAATATCCAAATAAGTTTATAATAATTGATTTTAAACAAATACTTACAAATATTTTCCTCTGGTAATAAAGAGTCATAAAGTTATAGAACCAATTCGCACATTTTACATCCCCAAGACGAGAAAATTAATACATTTTCTTTTCACTTCATTTCATATTTTCTATTTTGTATAAACAAAAAGCTACCAAGCAACAGACCCTATTGTTGCATACAAAGGTAGCCATTCTTTACAAGGTTTGCAGTTATCTAATCTCAGTTTTGCACATCTACGAGATGTATGTATGTGAGTTTTGGGAAGAAGGTTGAAGCCGTCTCCTTTCATGGACATGTTTGAAACGGCTTCCTTTGCGAACATGAAATTCTGTTTGAAGTATGTGAGTCTCATTCTCTATGTGTAAGCTATATCAAAATTTCTTTCTCTTTTCCTTTTTTGTATACTGAAGGTTTTTTTTTTTTTAAAAAAGGGTCACGTTTTATGCCTACCTCCTACAGGGCTAAAAATCCACTGCATCATCATAGATGGCACTACAGGCACGGTGACGTGACTGGTGACATTCGGCGTATAAAATGCTATGGTGATCTCCTGTCAACAGTCAAATGAGTTTGGTAGGCCCTTGTGAAAGCTACGTTAGAATAGATAAGGCATGGGTGCGAAAGCTTGCTTGTAAGGGAAGCGAAGTTTATAGCTTTTAGGTCATCTAGAGGCAATGGATTTCAGCTGACGACGATATGACTGCTCTCAGAAAAGAGAAGGTTACTGTTTTCTATTTTCTATCCTTTCTGTTCAAATCACATTTTTTATCTTAGTCATTTCTCTGTCGTTCACCTTCTTCTGATCTCTCCCTCTCTCCCACAGTATCTGTATTTTATTCTACATCTTTAACAAGAATATGTGAAAAAGATAGCTGCAAACTACCACGAAACGGAAGAGTAAAATATCATAATACAATCTTTTGAGACAAATTGAATATTAAAAATCGTAAAAAGGAAAGAACGTTATGAGCTGAGAAAGATATATTCAAGACAGCTTGAGTACTATTAGACACATGAACTTTATACATTTATTATTTTCACAATCAAAATGTATCTTCTTTTTTGATTTCCTTGTTTACATACGTTTGCATCCTAGTTCATTATTTCACCAAAATATATTGTACCAATTTTTTAACCGTCTTTTGCATAGATTGTTTTTATTTTGCTTATTTTGTGTTAATAACGTAATAAGATGCCGATACAGAGAGTTGATAGAGTAGCATTAAAATACCACAACCCTCTTTTTGAGCGTTTTTACTTTGTTAATACTGTTCTAATTATCCACGACAGTGTATAGAGGAATTAGTAGTTCAATAAACTTGAAAATTACTCTCCATCACGTGAATTAAGGTCATTTAATTTACACTTTCCTAGCACCAATATAAGAATTGTGCTTCATCAATAAACACGTCAAATAAGTTTTAACATAATCTCTTCAACTTTGGAAACTGCACAGTGTTTTTTGATCATAGGGCCCTTGTATGAAGGAACATACAATGTAATTGCACAAGTTGAAGACAGATTCATGATGTGAAAGTTTTTACACCTTGTGGAACGGCTTCGAACAGTAGAATAAGATGTTACGTCATTGAGTTGGGACCTAAAGAATGCACCATATATATGCACACAATTATGTTGGCTATGGTACTGATACTTATTGTAAACGTCCAGGATCCCAACTGGCAGACATGACTTTGATTTCAGAAAGTTACATTCGGATATTTATTTGTGTAATTTTCCATTTGTGTTACCGTTATAATAGACTTAAGTGTGTGGAATTTACTCCACATATACTGCAGTTGTCCGTAACAGATAGTTTAGTGGAAAACTATCGGTATTCATTCGGTAAGCAAGCAGGAGATTCGAGATTGATTTGTGTCTGCGCAAACCAATTTTGGTATTCAATTTTGAATACACATTGTTGTAGAGATATGAGATTTTTTTAAAAATAATACGACTTCCAGCGGAATAAATTACGAAGAATATCTACGAGATGAGCAGTAATGGTAATGGTTTAAATATTATTTAACTTTAAATTTATTTGAGACATTTTGAGTTCTGGTCAGGCAGTTTCTAACCTCAAAACAATTATTTTCTGTCCTACACACGCTCATTTCTCCTAACTTAAATCCATGTTATTCACCCTGTTCATAAATAGGAAAATTAGGAAATCTCAAATATGAGCATTTGTGGTGATAGATGAGCTGCAACTGAGTCTGTAAATGTGCTTGTTATCCTGGTCTTTTGATATTTGTTATTATGAACTTTCTGAATTAATGTCTTTGGACCACAAGACATACGTTAAATCCAATCACAGTATTAATTTCTGAGAAATATTGTCCTATTTGACACGCAATGTGCCCCTACTTATTTTGAAAAAAAAAAAAAAAAACTTTGTCTACGATAGGATATTTTAAGATGGCTATGATGTTTCGTAAATTTTCTTCGATCTCTGAATCATTCTGTGAGATGACTCAAAGATTTCATTTTCGCTACAGTTTCCATTATTAAAAAGTATCCAAAGGCATTTCATTCCTCACACAACACATACCCATCACTATAGCTAAAGTTCATCTGAAGAAATTAAAATTTATGCCTAGTTTTTGTAACAACTACTCCCTTGCTAGCCACCCCTACCACGATAAGATTCCAGATAATTCTGAAATGAGCAAAATTTACTCTTACAGAAGATATCCAGAATCCTACAGTAATAAGTATGGCCAACGAAAACAGTTGAAACAAAGGGGAGGATCCTCTAAGGGACCCCACAATTAAAGCCTCTACTATGGGATAGGTAATTGAGTTGATATTGAATTTGAAAAACAAAACCAGATTTCATTTTGCATAAAACATATAATGTGAATTAATAGTTCTTTGAATTCCACAAAATATGACAAACCAACTACAAAGTGAACCTGATCCAATAAAGACTCTGATCAACATAACTCAAGAATCGAAATATTCTTAGAAAGGATTACACTCATAAATATACACCCTAAATATACAAATATATATAGGACACACAAATAATCACACTTGATATCTAGAAAATCAGTATTTCTAATCATAAAAAAATAGACATTACTTGTTGAATTCCTATATTCCCAACTTGTGGTTTTCACTCTACTACGAAAAGAATCCTTGATCCGGTAATACGATCCGTAATAGAACACGACGGGATAACAGAATTCCAAATTCGAACTTAATCCGACAAATAATAACAAAGAAACAAGGTAATGGGAACGATCCCTGCTACCGGCTAACCTTTCCACGTGGTCACTCACAAATCTGAAAATCGGAATTTGTGAATCATTCCTTCCGATATTGCAAGTACATAACTTAGAAAGATAATCCCTACAACTTCTAATCAATATTCACCATAAATAACTTAGGATGGCAAAAGATTGAGTAGATACAAAACTCGCCACTCTCAAACTCAATCTACGTGCAATCTCGTACAAACTCGATATAATTGCAGCAAACTTATATACAACATTCCGCGACGTACATAGACTACTTCCGCAACAAACTGCTTCCGAAATAATACTGTTCCTCACGCTTGAGGACTTTACTTCATCCGACGAAATTGAAAGATCATCTGAAAAATCACACTTACCAATACATTCGCAAAACAGACAATTCTCCGAAATATTTCCAAACAAACTCGTAGATGCAAATTGAAAATATGGAAATCCCACAAGGATGGTAATTAGGAATCCAAGCGATACTGTAGTCTTCATATATGTAACACTACGATATCTATACTAATTCAATACAGATGGAGCTAATTTCACACACCTTGCCCCTATTGAATCACAGGTAATTATACCAACACGAGGCTCTCTCACATTTCACGAACATTTCGTAGTTACAATTTCAGTCGTGAGGCGGCTCTGTCATACAAAGTTTCTCACCTCTTACTGCAACTAAACACTGTGCACAAATATAAATCAAAGTTACTAAAAACAACCCCCCCCCCCAAAAAAAAAGAATACCAGAATATTTTGAGTGGGATAAAAGTGTAACGAAACTACAAAATGTTCGTTACATTTTGGACCTACACGGGCTCGAAGTTACGGTCGTATCATCAGAAATGGTGTTATATCTGGATACCTCATGACGTAGCGGTGTAGGTTTAGCAAATCACAATCGAAGTAGTACCTGATAAGGCTGGAACGAGTCACCGGGCCAATCGAGTAATTCGTGTCATGTTTTGGACTCAGTCACTGGGTCTAAGCTTCAGACCTGGTCTGATCTGGTGATCCGACTTCGACCCGGCAACACGGAGGACAAAACGGTATTTCCTTCGTTTGAACAGTCTTTCTGTCAGAGGTGACAGGAGGCATTTCCCAAAAATACGACGCAGAAATTTGCAGTTAGTTATGTTTCCTGACCGTAGTAATCGAGTCATTCGGATCAATTTTCGGTTGCAAAGTGACCCGGTTTCAGCTCTGAGTAATAGGTTCATCTATGTAATTAATGTTAGTTATTAAGCAAAGCCGCATAAACACATTTCGGAACGTTAGAAATTTATTTTGAAGGACAAAAATTATTTAGTGAGACAAATACGCTCACTCATACATCAAATATATACATCACAAATACATCAAATACACTCACTCATACATCAAATACATCAAAATTGACAGGGCTCAATTTTGATGAAAATTTGTATGTAGGTACAGTGTCTAAGTAAACCTTAACACTCACAATTCTAGCTGCTATACTCAACAAATGACGATAAGGGGGCTCCAGAAATACGGAATGAAGAGAGGAAGAGAATAATGCAGAGTAAGGAAAAGACATTTTCTTTTATAAACTTAAAATATATTGAAAGCGAATGGCTAAGGAAGCGATATATGCTGGAGGGTATGACATTAATGACTGTCATCTTGTAAGCGGGCATATTGACTATGCTGCATTTTTTAAAAAAATAATAAGTGACTCATGTGATGTATCAATCTTTGCTAAAATGTTCCAAGAAACCTAATGACGAAGTCAGTTTAGGCATAGTATATGTAATCACGTACCACAAAATGATACGAGAAATTGGCATTATGACCTTGTATCCACCTTGAATAAAAAAAACTATGTTTTCTGACACGGCTGAATTCTTGAATAACAAAAATAACTTCAAACGTAACGGTTTCGGAAGTATACCACTTCCTGCCTCAGACCACACTCTACACTGAGTTGTAGAGGGTAGTCTGAGGAAGGAATTGATATATTTCTGAAATCGTTCGTTTGAAGTTATTATTTTTGTTATTAAAAAATTCAGCCTTGTAAGAAAGCTTTTATTTCTTTAGTGAAATTGACCTGGAGAATTGGGACTTCATGTTCCGTTAGTGTATTCATAACTTTAGAGTGCACTTCATATTGTGGCCATAAAGGTCATATTTTCCAACATAGCGGTACTTTTTGTGTAGTCGTTTGGTTATCGTTCTTTCAATTATTTCAACATAAAATTATTTTTTCATTATTCGACTCACACAATTCGAGGTCATTTTGTCGTGATGATTATAGATATGCTAAAACTTGCTTTGTCATTGGGGTTCTTGGAACATTTCCGTAGAGACTGATACATCACATGACTCACTTACTATTTAAAAAAAATGAAGCATAGTCAAGATGGCAGTCATTAATGTCATGCTTTGCAGCAAGTATCTTCTCCTTTCCAGTCCATTAATAGCCATTTGCTTTCAATATATTTTATAGTTTGTGAAAGAAAAAGCGTTTTCTTTACTCTGGATTCGATTTATTTCCTCTCTAAGTTCCATCCTTCTCATGTTCCTCTTATCGTTATTTGTTGAGAATAGCATACATTATTTTGGCTATGAAGTAACAAACATACGAATTTTCATCAAAACCGGGCCATGTGGCCTGATGAGTGTTCCTTGTAAGCCGCTTTGGGCTGTCATAAACATAACCAGTATTTGGTGGTACTTTGATTTTAATTCACTAAGGCGACACCACGTACGTCATTATAAGTCGAGATATAGTCGTCATTTATTCCTAAAGCTCCAAAATAAATTAACAATTATTTTCAATTTCTTCAACGGAACTTACTATTGGTTTGGCTGTGGATAATCACAGCCCGCAGTGTGAGTCATTCTTTCAGGTCCATACCATATATACGAGCGTATCCTATTGTTTTCACTATCCATACCCAGAACCTCATAGGTAGATCATTCGACTTGGTATTACAGTTACCGTTAGCTATTACCTTGATCTTCTACTTGATGGCAACACTGGGCAAAGGAGGACCAAACCACGTACGCCACATCACATTTTCTATCAGTGCGTGCGTGCATAACGTGGAAAGCAATCCCAGTAAAAACATAGTTCGTTGACGTGGTGTCTGGAACTAGGGTACAAGTACCGCACAGATTCACAGGCTCTTAGTACGACGTACGAGTAATCTCTCTTCAACTTGATGTGGTTATTCTATCAATGAGTAATCCTCCTCAGGCCCTTCTATAACCAGGAATTTGAAGTGTGTCGCACCCATGCTTGAACAGCTCCTTCCACTTTTTCGAAGTTGACGAAATGGAAAATCTTCAAGTACGTACTTATGCATAGACCGTTGCTAGGTTTCTGGGGTGAGTTCCGTGATAGCACTCATCTGTTGTTCTGCATGGCTTCTCCACTCTGGTGATGGTGACCAATTATAACCTCGGAGTGGCCCAGACGTTAGTTCGTTCGCTTTCTGTGATTGTGATCCCGGTTTCAATCGGACTTAGTTGTTCATAGACCACTCTACCAAAAATGTCGGTCCCGTCGTTAAGAGCACACCAGCTCGTTTAAGACATTAAGCAAAACTACCCTGCCGTTCGTGCGGGGTAAATAAAAGACGTTGGCAACAGTCACTGGGCCATTCAACAATAATCCTTTCTACTTGGAGGGTTGAGCTCTTAACTTGGTAAGTTTTTTGGGGCTGCGCCCCATTTATGGTAACCAGACTCTCCTATGGGTAGAGGAAAACCCTCAAACACTTCTCCTTCAGTTTAGACTTGACAGAGGAATGCTGTTTCTTGATGGTTCAACTACGTAATCATCCGGAAATACAAAAGAAGAATGATCAAAATCGGTGCAGTAGAATGGCCGAACGGACTGGACAAAACTTTTTTTTTAGCAAACGTTTTTAATATATAGTTAAAAATTCAGTTAAAAGATTCAGTAAAAATTCAGTTAAATCTGCAAATCTCTCCAACATTATGATCTACACGTGTAGTTTAATTTTCCAATATCTAATCATTAATACATGGATTAGCTTAGTTTCTGAAACCCCGTTTGAATTAACTTGGCATGAGATTGCACATACGATCACTTAAGTCATTTACTCTTCCTCTTCCTCACCCTCACCCTCTTTCTCTATGGGTAAATATATGAGCAATATATATAAAATCTCGTTCAGATTTAAATTATAAAAGCACCCTAAGGACGGGCATTTTTGGCGAACGCGTATTCACCCAGACACCTAAGGCAGAGTTAGCGTTTTAATGTTCCCCAAGCCAGCATTGCCCAGAAGACCGTTACATAAATTTCCTCCTGTCTAGCCATTTGTTTCAGCGTTTAATGGACACTCGGTTCCCATTCAAAACCTAATTACCTGATGGACAGATCCTTTCCTTTTTCTTTTATACGCTTGATACGAGAAACTGAACTTAAAACCACTTTGCTATCTCACACACAAGTGACCACTTTCCATCAAAGTGAAAGAGGGGAAAAATGTGAAGAGGAATTGTGCGAGGTGTCTACTAAAATCCATTTCAGTTCACGAGCTATAAAACAACATACTTACTTCCAGAAAGAAGCTGTATATATTTTTAAGTGTACCGTAGCTTAAGGAACTACTTAGGACGACAATATATTTAAAATATAAAAAATAGTTTTTTTTTATTGCAAATGATTTTCTTTTTATACTTTTGATGTAAATCATAGTAGATACACTATTTATTATGTTTCTAGACTGAGAAAAAGAACCAACTGTTAACTATTATTCTTAAATAAAGTCAAAGTTAAGTACGGAGATCTTAAAACTGAAATATATATGAAATTTGAGAGGGAGATGACACGTAGATACGAAGAAAAGTATGTTGAAATTATTTGAAACTTAGGAAATAAACTCGTTTTTTACATTAATTTAAAGACCATTATTAAAATTGTACATAAATAAGTGGAAGAATACTAACATGTTTAAGAACAACCATAAAATATGTTTTGTTTGATAGAACAAACATTGACGTGATGTCATGAAGAGAAAAGAAGCAATATATCACATAATAAATGTGAAAAACACTGAAAGAGAAAAGAAAAACAAAGACGGTATATTTTGTTGAAAGATGTAATTATATAACGAAGTTTCACGTTGAATTCTAAAGAGAAATGAGATTTTTGTCTCTGAATACATAATTAATTTATTGCCTTTTCTCTTCATTAGAATATCTTTCAGGTTTCATCTTACTTTCTACTAGTCAGTAACGATAATTTTACTGCCTAATTTGGCAAGGGTTTTTATTTAGACATAGAACAATGTATTCGATTATTTTTGTAGCAATCTTTACGTTAAGTGTTTCTCTTCACGATAACGTTTTTGGACAGTTAAAAATTGGGTTTTCTTTATGCTTACTTCCAACGTGTTTTATTCTTATTTTAGAATCGTGATCACATTTTTTTTTAATTTCTAAAGTCGTAGAGGAACATGCGAATTCCTAAGACGAAAAGGAGAGAAAATTGTTTCTTTGAAGGAAGGTTGAAATATTAGTAGTTTCGGAGCTCAAGATACAAAAATATCAAACGACATCTTCAACATTATGTAAAACTTTGATTTAAATAAAATAAGGCAAACCATTCGTTCTCAGCAAATCACAGCCAACGTTGTACCCAATAATTTGAACATGGTTTATTATTTAATAATACTGATGAGAGTTTGTTTCTATGTTTGTATCTGCGAAATGTGAAAGTTTTAACAATGGAATTCGTAAGTAAAAATACCTTTATGCTGCAGCCCTTCAAACACAAACTTGGGTAAAACTTTTATTGCAATTTTAGTAAGCCGACACTCTTGGAGTTATTATTTGCCTACATATTACGCCATTTGTGAGGCTGCGGTGCAACATTTGTGATCCTTTAATTTCGAAACTTCTTATGACTCGATATTTTCAGAATAGAACAAACTGCTATGAAATTAACGATACGTTACTTTATAGTTTCTTTCTAAAATAGGCACTCTAGTCTTGTCCAAGACATTGCTAAAACAACTTTCGCTTTCATATTAAGTAAAATTCTCAAATATAGTTACCTCCATCAATTTACATCTGTATTCATAAGGAAAAATGCATATTATACACCTAAAATGCAAACTAGTATTGTATACATCCTCCAATTCATAAACGTTACATGAAATTATATCAGCTACAGTATAAACGTACTTCTTTGCCAGTACATCTAGTTAAAGCAAAATACCAGTATGTTTTATAACGGAATTCATTTTATGAGATTTGTTTTCTTGTGTTTCGTTTCTTGACAATGTTGATATATGTTTATAGCAGTCGACATATTTAAAAGGAGATAATCCTCTTTTGTTATTTTTCATCATATCACAATCATGTTTATCCATTTTCTATTCGCTGTTGGATGACAGCCAGCTCATTTGTTATACACAATTTGGGAATCCAATTTAAAATATTTGTCGTTCTTCATCCATCTGCTTGACTAGATATGTGCCTGGCCCATCTCCAGTTTATCTGATTTGTAGTGTTGATGGCGTCTTCTACCTTTGTTCGAGATCGAATCTATTTCTTTGTTTTTATATTTCTCTCTACCATTCACCGTCCATTGTCTGTGATATAACTCTTTTCGTTTTAAGTCTTTTGTACACTCAATATTCTCGTTTCGTAGCCATTACCATCGCACGTAACCCATGCTGATTATCCCGTTTACGCTGAAGATAATTGTAGTTAAAAATCAATCTCTGTCTTTCGCATAAGCGTCATCCAAATTTACATCTTACATTTATTTCCGCAGTCGTTTTGGGCATTCAAAGGTTTCAACTGTTCTACGTAAAAATCTTCTACATGAATCTTGATTTCTTTCTGCTCAGCACGTTTGCTTGACTTAAATATATTTCAAGTCGTATGTCCAAACTTTCATTAATAATATATTTAATTCTAGTTTGTGGTTTTTTTGCATTTGAAGCAAACAAGATTGGCATAAGCGAATCTAAGACGATTAATTCGTAATTTATTTTAATTCGAAAGTAATGTCTCTTATTTTTTTTAAATTTATTTATAGCATTTTGGCATCTTTGGCATCTTTGGCTCAAGTCACCATGGGATAGAAAGAGGTTTGGAAGGTAACGGCAAGGATCATATTTATATCATTCCGGCACTAGCCTGGTGAATTTGAGAAAACAAATAAAAAATCTCAGTCAGGGTAAGCGGACTCGGGATGCAAACTTGCGTACCTATCCATTACGGCTCCAAAGTGCATGACTTTACCGCCTGAACCTTGGAGAAATGAGTATAATTTGGCTTATGGTCGTATTTAATCACTCTTTCAACAAAGTTATTTAAATTGATTTCCATTTATATGTATTTCATATTCTGCTCTGGTTTATAAATACAGTATTTGAATTCTTCGAGTTCACTTTCATGATTCAGTTCTTTGTTCAACGATCTTCACCCAGAAGTCTCTTAAATATTATTAATGCACGCACGAAGTTGTAGACGAAATGATTGTGTTGCAACAATTAGCTACTGTTGCTGAAAGAGATGAAAAAGCCACAACTATTTGCTTTCCAAGTTGTCCCAAATACAAATATTGTTTTTAAAAAAATTAAACATCATCTGGCTTTCCATTGGAAATTTTCAAGGTGATTACTCCAACATATGTTTTCTGTATCTCAGTGATTTTATTTCGAATATCATTATTATAATCTGAGAGTTCAAATATGCTTTCGTCAAATACTTTCCAAATTACTAGTAGTATACGAATATACTGTAATATACCACACTATTAAAAATTTTGTAAGCAGTTTCCTGGAAAAAGTCAGGAAACTAGGGTTGAATGGAAAGTGACTAACGAAAATCAGAAACCCTTCAGTTTCCAAAAATATTCAAGAATACTTAAACATTTTCTCTACTATTATGCAGGTTCACACTACGACTATTATTGAGATTCAGATTGTAAATGTGGATAATAGTAGACAAAATTTCTATGTACTCCTTGCTTGAATAAATGGTTTTGGAAAATAGAAGGATTTCTGTTTTTTTTAGTCATTTTCCAATCAATCAAATTTCCTAACTTTTTTCTGGAAATTGGCCGAATATTTTTAACAATGCATTTCGTTATTTTAAATATTAATTACGTACTTCACAGACCCACACCTAATCATGGACAATGTGATTCTGTTTTTATTATTTTCTTTTATGGAAGAGAACTGAGATGTGGTCCTTCGAATCACTTATTGCCATTATGTTTATTTAAGCGTGTTTCAAACTAATCAATTATTGATTCAATAATGCAGAGATTTGTTTAGAAGGCGACTATACCATTATCTAGATGATTTGCTTTTAATCTAATAACAGAGACCTGAGAATTTCAAATTTTGGAATGTTTTCTAAGGTTTTATCACTGCTTCCTATGTATCTTTTGGCGCTGATTTCAAACAACAAGACGAAGTTTGCTCTATGTCGTAAGAATTTTCCGTTAAGGAAAATTAAAGAAACTAACGCAAAACATAGCAAAGCTATGTATTGGAAGAAGATTCTCGAATCAAAATCACTGTTTATTTGTACATTTTCTTATAAAAATCTGTTCTAAACTTTACATGAGCTAAATTAATGCTTTGGGTGCTTGAAACTCCCAAATAAGATATAAAAAACGGAAACATTTACGGAAATAATAATAATAAAAAAAATGCGTCAGGATTTGATTTTCTTTTTAACTTTTCTTTATCTGTTAAGAAGACCTTTTTTCTTTTTATGTTTTTAACTTTTCTTCTTCTGTTGAAAGTTCATCCTTTATGTAAATTTATAGCCCTCAATCAAGCTAAACTAAATACGTTTCCTTAGAAAAGAATGGCAGGAGATCTTTCCCTCTTGATCTGTAGCAGTAGAAAGAAGTTAAACTGGCGAGCATGTTATTTTCTTGTAACATTGAACAAAGTAATTCTGCACTTTCTTTTGGCATTATAGATCCCTTACCAAATCGTTCAAGCAGGCTTGAGAAAACCGCTCTGTATCATCAATGTTAGTTATGTACTTTTCATCAGTTTCTTGAGTTTCCTGTGATCTTGAGCCAGTAGAAGACAGAGGCTCAAGAATTTTTGAGGTTTTGGCACAGGGATTTCGGGTCAACTGGGTGAATTACAAAGGTTAGATTAGGGTAGGATATATCTTTCTTATTCTTCACATCGAAACAATGTACATTACTACAGTAGAAATAGCCATCTGTGCTATGCTTTTGTGGCACGATCCAAAGCATCGGGATTCCAAACCGAAAGGACTATTTTTCTTCTTTAGATGACGTTCTAAGCCTCTCAACACAAGTATACCACACTTCATGGGATGCTCAAGGCTTGTCTTGGTCACCAAGTTTTATGAATACTTGCTTCGCAAAAATGAGTAATGTTTCTTTGTTGTCTTTTCACAATGACCTCACCACAAACGTAACAAAATAAGTCCGAAGACTTATTACATCCTCTTCAATCCCTTGAAAACGTTAAAATTTATCTTGTCTATGGCATTGAGGGATTCAATAAGTACGCTTCAGTGTCTTAGGTGCTCCCACCTGCAACTACAAGAGCACAGCAATTGACGCTTCAAGGTCCTAAATGGCTCTGAACAACCTAGTTCCCCCACCACGGAGGCAAATTCCACTGCACGCACGAGTTTCATAGCTTCATTCGAACGGTCGTTTTGAATGAATGAATGAATGCAATTTCATTATTTATAGTTAAAAGAAATTCAATCTCTACAATACAAGTAATACTTGAGTTTTGGACCACGCGTATTAATTATAATAGTTATAATTTACCCTTATCTTATAAAGAAGGACCAAGAGTAAAGTTTAAACAAGTAAAAAAAATGACACTTCATGTTACTCAGAATTTAAGTACAAATTTTATGAAATATAAATCCTTGATTTGTTGAAAACTGGTAGGTGATGGATTTTTTTCACTATTTTTTTCGACTTAA
>JAGDQP010005751.1:65370-76183 GCA_022664845.1 Lepisma saccharinum | reverse complement strand
CAAAACCAAGCAGGATTTCGAAAGCAAGTCTCCACTATAGATCAGATTATGCGCATCACCACTGACATTCAGATTGCACTAAATAAGGGCCTAAAGGGCGCAGCCATATTTATGGATCTCTCATATGGATCAGCCATATTTATGGCACGATGGATTAATCTACAAACTCTATTCCATGAACCTGCCGTCCACCACCATTCGTTGGGTAATTAACTTTCTCCAAGCAAGACAAGCCAAAATTAAAATAGGACAAGAACTCTCCGATCCAATTTCCATTGAACGAGGTGTACCACAAGGAGCAGCTATTAGCCCTATAATATACTCAATATATGTAAATGACACCCCGGCGCCCACCCAGAGAAACACCAGATTAGGCCTGTACGCAGATGACACGGCCTACTGGACCACGGCCACGAGACTGAACTCATGCGTAGCAAACCTTCAGCAAATAGAGCGAAAATTTACGGACTGGTGTCAGACATGGAAATTGGTCATAAATGAAAAGAAAACGCAGTTCATCATTTTCTACCCATCAGGCAATGGGGCAACCAAAAACAAATATCTTACAATAAACATCAATAATACCCCAATAAAGCCAAGTAAAACGGCCACTTACTTGGGCTTCATACTTGATAGCAAACTTAATTTCAAACCGCACATCAAACAAGCAAGAACACGCGGACTAAAAGCCTTTGGAGCGCTAAAAACAGTACTAAGATCTACAACGTCAAACGCAGTCAAAACAAGGATTTATATATCAATTCTCAGGGCAATCATAACTTATGGATACCAGATATACCACTCTGATACAGACACGGAACTTCTGTGTAAATTTGAAAGATATTGGGCCCGTTATTCTAACAGAATGTGGAACGCTACTGCAGCAGAATTATACAATACAACCAAAATAACCAAACTGAAAGACTTCATGGAGCAAGCTAAAATAGATTACATAAGAAAAGCCAGAGACAGAAAATTCATAAATACACATTTCCCACAGGAGCTAAACCACAAATATATAAGACACAGAATATCATACCAAGAACTACTAAATAAACTGTAAACAAAACACGCAACCATGATATGGATAACAGAGCAATACTAAAAAACCAGATTAAAAGCGTAAACCGAACAACCTCCAAAAGATGTCAACACAAAGAGCAAAATCCTTACGCTACTTGCGGAGCTGTAAGACTACAAAGTTTAAAAGCACTGCATCCCACTTCCTCGTCCAAAAACTATACAGCATCTCTCTCATATGCCTAAGTAAACATACATAATTTGCATTAAATACTATTAGGTTGAAAATCAGGTTAGAAATTAGATAGGTTTAGAATACTCCCACCCCCTCTCGATATTAGAAAGAAAATTCAACTAACTTCTCTCCATCACAAAATAGACCCCCTCTTCTCTCCAAACCCCCAAAACAATACACAGTCCTGAAATAGAATAAAATTGATCAACAAGAAGACCTTGGCACTTCCTTCTGGCCTGCTGTGCGCTTTCCGCGGTCGGAAGTGGTTGTCGGCTCCTGATGAGGACACACCGAACACTAGCTAAGTCACACCAAATCAATAAAATCATGGACGAAAGTGGCCATGTTCTGGCCAGAAGTCCCGGCTAGTTGGCTATAGGGCACTAGCCATTTACAATCTTCTTCTTCTTCGTCTCAGCACACTTGCCCTGAAGATGAGAACAATGTCTGTTCTTGAAACGTCGGCTCTATCGTCGGACTTCACCTGGCTGATATCCCGAGAACATCTATATAATATTCGCCGCCAGGAAAGCTTCAATTCTTATTTGGTAAAATTGTTTTTTATATGGGCCAGTCTAGTAACTTTGGACTTCGGGCCATCACGATTTGTCCCTCAGCCATTTAAATCCACACCCATGCCTCTGCCGGGACTCGAACCAAGGACCTTCGGGTCGTTCGCCTACCGCCGTAGACCGCACGGCTACCCGACCGACCACAAGCACAGTATATGAAGGGATATAAAATGTGGTTTTCTTGGTTATAAGAAAAATTTCCTCCCCTCTGGAAATTGTGGGAATCGGACATTACATAATTTCTTATTATCATAACCGGTACTATCTTAATACTCGTGACAACGTTTTGTAGGACTCGTAACCAGATCTACCATTGAAAAGTAATTTCTCATATTGAAAGGTAATTATCCTATAATCAACATCATTAATTCTTGTCATCTTCATTAATTCTTAATATATGAACGTCTGTTTGCCTTTTGATCATTCAGGTTATAATTTGCAATAATACTATGCCAATTAATCTTCTTATCAGTGATTCCGCCAGACCCCCCTGTGGGGGGCATTTACCACAAAATATCGACAATACCCCCCCCCCAACTTTAAAATTTTTGCTGTGAAAAATCAATAAGAACTGTAGAAAACTTTACTTACACCCTCCCAATGTTGACTTTACACCCTCCAAACTGAAACTCCTGGCGGAAACCCTGCTTCTTACCATCTATTCACTGAACTCCAGACTTTATTCAATACATAATTCGCGTGACATTGTTTTAGTGTAGCTTAATAATACACATCTTCTTCATTGCACCAATATTCCTACGAACATGACTCTTCTTTATTTCTGGAAAGTGTAGGCCTACTTAATTTTAGTATGCCTACAATTTTCTACATTTTAGCCCAAGAACGAAGGGTTCAGCTCTATTCCATGCGAACTTACCCATGTTCAAAGATAACGCTGCCATTTCTGACGGCTTCCGGATTGATGACGTAATAACTCTGAAACTCTCCACCGGATTTTCGGTGACTTTTCAGATAGAGATGAGGATCGACCAATGAACAACTACATAAAGTTTCAGCTGGGGGTGTTCGGTATTGAGATTTTCATACCGACTTTCGGTATGTTTTGGATACCGACAATTGTCGATATACCGTAATAACGATCGATACCGTATTTATTGATATATCGAAAGAAACCGAAATATCGATATACCGAACAATATCAAAATACCGAGAAACAATTATATTGCGCGATATGGAAGTACTTAAGGATGTATTTAGTCCTTTTAATAAGCAAAAATAGTATAATTTTAGGCGTAATTATCTATATTTAGGGTACTTTTCACACCCAGACCGACTCTGGAGTTGGACCCTCCAAATCCATTGACCCCCTCCGAAATTAATTTTTAGATACGTGTTTGAAAGTACTGAATGGCACCGAACGATATCGAAATCCCAAAAATGAAAAATAGATAACAACAGGGAATAACAAATCAAATATGACTGCGAGAGAGATAATATGAATTTTATGGGCGGATGTCGAGAAGTCGGGGGATTCGGAAATCGGACACTCGGATCCGGGTCCGAAGAGCCGAATTCCGGATCCTGGAGGTTTTTGGATATCCGGTCCAACGTATTCGTGCGATTTAGATCTTAGATTCAAAGACCCAGTATTCGGACTTCGTTATTATGATACCGAGCCACCGTAGAGCGTTGGCGTAGCATTCGGGAGGTCGTGGGTTCGATCCCAGTTTCCGACCAATTATTTTGCACTGGGACCACCGTTACAAACAAGCGTATACCAGGTAATGTGCTCTTCGTAGACTTATTACATGCAGAAGAATGTAGTATTACTGAACAGACGGAAGGTACAACTTTCGAATTGAACTTCTTTCCACCGGAATTGGAGATAGATTCTAATGACTTTCGATTAAAAGTCATAGTATCGTACATTTCTTTTGGTGATCATTTCATGGTTTGCTGTTTAAGAAGGAATGGACAATGGGAAATATATGATCATTTAATTGGGAAACTAAAACCAACACACGCGAAGAAACAAGTAGTTCTTCAGTGCTTGTTGTACACAACGTGATGCAAATCTCATTTCACACACAACAGATTGTGAATGAGAAAGAAAAAAGTAACTTCTGTGAAAAAATATTTTGGTATCATAAGAATATGAAAACGGTTGTCATCTATAATAGCCTTAGTAGGGAAAGGATTTTTAGGCTCTAATAAAGTAAATTTGTGATTTTCTAAACTCCATTTTAGGATTGATTTTGAAGCTTCATTAACAAAAAGACCCTTCAGCATTGAAAATGTATTAAATATGAGGTAAAATTGACGGACGTTTTCACAAAACTCGTTATCTAGAAGTAACTTAATTTTAAGATATTGACATTTCTTTGTTTTCGGGTTCGTAGAATTGAATGGTAATATTAAAATTGGATTGAACGAGATAACTGCTCTTCCTTTATTACGTTTAGCCCAATTCTGATACCACCATTCAATTCTACGAACCCCAAAACAAAAAAAAATATCATCAACTCAATATTGAGAAACTTGTAGACAACGAGTTTTGTGAAAACTCCCCTCAATTAGTAATCTTCATAGGTACAAGCGCCTGAAAACAAAGTACAAATGTTTGTAAAATCGAGAACAAAACTGAAAGTAAGTCAAGTGAAAACTATTCACTGAAGGGATGGTCAAACTGATCTGGATATTGAAATCAAATAAGTATTGTGGAGAACCGAATTTGTCCATTCACATTTCCAATTACCTGCAACTACTAAATGTTTGTAAAATTGAATATAATACTGAATTTAAGTTAGTAAGATTAAATACATTTTTCAAGTAACTGAGAAAAACAGAAATATTTGTAAAATCGAGATGAAAATTGAAGGTAGGTAACGTGTGAACTGCTCACTGAATAATCTTCCAAGTGCGTCAATATAAAAAAAATGTATGTAAAGAAAACTTAATGTAAGTTTGAAGTGAGTAAGAAACTGTAACTTTTCTCTAAGTAAATGCATCTTAAAAATGTCTGGAAAAGCAAAACTGTTTCTAAAATCGGATAACTAATTGAATGTAAATTAGTAAGAATAAATACATGTTTCAAGTAACTGAAAAGAACACAAGTATTTGTAAAATCGAGTTGCAAACTGAAGGTACGTAATACGTGAACTATTCGCTAAGTAATACATCTTTCAAGTGCGTAAAAAATAAAAAATAAATATTTGTAAAGCCAAAATGAAAACTGAATGTAAACTAGAAGTGAATATTAAATGGTAGAATGGTAGAAGTGTAAATTATTACCTGAATAAATAGTTCATGGAAAATAACATTTTATAAAATCAAGAGGAAATCTGAATGTAAGTTGAAAATATTAGTATCTAAGTAGTAAAGTGCAAATAAAGTACCTGAAAACAAAGAAATATATTTGCAAAATCGTACCAAAATATATATCCAAGTTAGAATAGTAAACTACTCAATGAACAAGTATGTCTTTCAAGTTCCTGAAACTGAAGAACCAATATTTGAAATACGAGATAATAACTGAATGTAAGTAAACTGTAAAGTATTCATTGAATAAATATAAAATACAACAAAATTATTTGTGATATATTAAGAAAAGTTAATATAAGTTGGGAATGTAAAGGTCAAGTATATATTAAATAAATACATGTAAATTGTAAATCAGTCAAGTACCTGAGTATGCACAAGTATATTTATATTTCTGAATGCGGTTTATAGGCTTTAAGGATTCATTTAAGATTTTTTTAAATGGCAGAAACATGTCCAACATCTTTGAACAGCCAAGACCATCAGATAGTAATACATATCTTATTTTTCGACGTATTAAATTCGTTTTCCATTGCGTTGTAAATGCAATATGATCAATAGCTGTTAGACAATTTGAAGTCATAAAGAAATAGAGAGGTGGTATGATGACATTGTTAGACTTTCTACAACTCAGGTAAATTTAAAAGGGCAAATAATATTACTTCCATCAAAGGATGAGTCACATGTCGAAGTTTGTACAAAGAAAATATTTTAAGAAACAATAGATTATTTATGTGGAAGATTTCATGTAGAGGGACAAGATTTGTTTAAACTTTCTTTCTGTCTAAAGTTATCAATCACGGACAACTTATGATATTAAAAAATGGTGAGCAGCGTGTGTTTTTTGTCGATTATTTTAAAACTTATCCATATAACTCAGATTTATACTTCATGAATTAAAAGACACACTATCAAATTGTTGGTGACGGCCCGCAGGAATTCATCAGTTAGAGGTATTGTGAATTTCCACTCTACGAAACGGACAGGGTTTCGCTCTTACCACTTTACAGATAACTAGTGTTAGAATTTACTGAGTATTTGTCTAACGAGTTGTTCGTTAAAGTCAATTGTCGTCCGTTAGATAACACAGCGCACCATCTTTTCGGTCTTGAAAGCATTTTTCACAAAATAGAATGCAATTTCGCTGTTAATTTCCGAAATGCCATCATATTTGTACTTTCACGCAAGGTCTTGCCGCAAAATTCAATTACAACTTCATTTCGTTATACGCTTCATTACTTTTAAGCATTTAATATTTCTACGATAAACTAAACCACAATAGTTATTTAGCAAATTAGCTGATCTAAAATAGTTTTTTACGCTGATTACAAACATGACTTTAGATTATCCTGATAGCGTGAGCTTATCGAAGAGTCGGAGTTGTAATTTTGGAAAATGTATAGAATTAACAATATTTCATTTTTGTAGGTGGTGAATAAACGATGTCAATAATGCCAAATAGACCGACGAAATATACTACTTTTTGAACGAATAAAATAATATTCTAGTTCACATATCTTCACACGTGTCAAAGAAGTGTCTAATCAGTAGGATATAGTCTCCAAACATACATTTTGTGATATTAAATACTAACGAATGGTATAATATTTTTCATATTTAAATTTAAGTTTTTAATACCACAATTTTAAATACACTTGTTTTATCTTGTACATTTTCTTTGAACATGGAACACAATAATTACATTTTAGCTGGTTGTTTGGTATGTTCTTTATATTTCTTGTTCTTTGTTGATGTCACCCAGATTTTGTTAAAAGAACTCAATTCCTCTGGAGAGACTGGCACTTATATTGCAACTGCAACTTTTCTTAATATGTTTTATGCCATTTGTCTTCTAGAAAGGTTTGAACAACAAATCTTAGTTACGTACATTTCTATTTATCAATTGGGTTCATTGGTTTTCAAATCCTTAAGTTTTCCTAACTTTGTAGATTTGAACCCGACGAAGTAACACCAGAGGTGTTGCACTATGAGTTACGATCGTTGGTATAGAGAATTAAGAAAATACTGACAGTAAAATATTTCGTATTAAGGATGCCAAACTTAAGAGTTCATTGAATAACTTTCTGCCATATAATGTATATTAAAGTCTAAAGAAATGAATAAATATAATTTTATTTTTTACACATAATGTATTTTAGTACAGTCAAATTAGAGCTCAACCTAGACATGCAAAAAAATATAACTTTTGGCATAGAGCCGAAAGATATAGGTTATTTCTTTCAAAATTTTCAATGACCGCCATTTTGAAAGTTTTTTGTTTTATCATACTAACGTTCATACTCAACTAAGGTATTGTAAATACCTATTTTTGTACCAAGTTTGCTTCCGATCGGTTCATAACTGCTTAATTTACAAAGTCTCGAAAAGTTCGAACAGCCGCAACTTTGAAATTGTTTGATCAACCATTCTGATTTTTACACTCTGACAGGATATAGTTAATACTCACTTTTCGGAAAAATTAGGTTTTTAACGGTTTACATTGGAATCTATATTTTTTTAAAAAGTTCAAAGGGCTTCCAGTTTGAAAATTTTCATCTGATCATTCTGGCTAACGAACTCATCCAAGACATTTATACATGAACTAGCTAGAAAGCCCGTTTATCGAACGGGGAGAATCGAATTATGGAAAACTTTAGAACCCAACTGATGTTTAAATGTATGCAAAAAAAATCATAACCATTGGTTTGGCCATTTTAGCGTGATGAGGACGAAGACAACAAATGATACATTCAACCTCTGGACTCTGTCCGTCTGGCCATAAGGACCGCTAGAGACTGAGGTAGAGGGTCGGGAATGTTTGCCACCAAAAATCTTGAAAAATCTTAACGTTAGTTCATATTGCGTTTTAGTGCATTAATGATGCACTAACGATTGCCGCTTGCCCCATGTTTGTACATCCATTAGTATAGAATTTGATACGTTTCATCTTCTCCCCACCAAAACTCTAGGATCAACCCTAAGGTATGTTAGCATTAACGATAGTGCTTAGTAAGCTTTAGTCCACTAAGGATGCACTCTACGTCCGTTAGTATGGAATTTGATATTTTTTAAGTTGGCTCCCCAGTACAGTTGTTGAATAAGTCTTAAAGTATGGGAGCACTACCGTTAAAAACTGTTTAGTGCACTAGCAATTGCCGCTTGTCCCATATTTCTGGAGCCATTCGCATAGAATTTAATATTTCTTAACTTCGCCCCCCCCCCCCCCCCCAATAAAAATGTAGAATCAATCCTAAAGTATGTTAGCACTAACGTTAGTGCTTAGTTCGTTTTAGTGCACTAACTATTGCCGCTTGCCTGATCTTTCTACCTCAATTAGTATGGAATTTGATATTGCTGATGTCAGCCTCCACCAAAAATCTTGAAAAAATCTCAAAGTGTACTAGCACTAACGTTAGTGCTTAGTGCGTTTTAATGCACTAACGATGTGGTAAGTTTGGTGATAATCTTTGTAATTGAAAGTAGGTGAAGGCGAGCTTCATATGAACCCCGAACCAAAAATCTTTAGTAACTGCTAAGGTAAGATAGCACAAACATTAGTTGCGCATTGTTGGCGCACTAATCAGGTGCTAAATTCGGTTAAATTTCGCGCGAGTAGGGGGCATCTTCAGGTTAGTTACATATTTGCATCATCAATACAACATATAAAAAGCTGTTTGGTACTGTCCAAACTGGACCAATGGAAGTAATTTACAACACAAATTTATACCCCCAATTTACGAGATCTTGAATTTGTTTAATTTAGAATTGTCAACGTAGAGAAATTCCAATTCGGGAGGTTTGCCAACCTGGAAGGGAACATGTGCGGGAATTTGCGTGAGAAACAACACAGACGTCAAACCACATAATACACGTTAAACCAGGGTTTGTCAACATGAGGTCGCGAAGGGAGGTGAAAACATATATTTAACCAAGGTTTTGTAGACGTAAACTAGTACATTTCAAAGAAAACAATTTATTTTACTTGTTTTTATAATTACTAAAGATAGTGTAATTTGTTGAATAGTTTTCCGATAATATCATTAGGATATTTAATACCAAATACAGCAAATCAACTTTCATTTTTTAAAATGAAAAGAAAAGGTTACAAAAAATGTAAAAAAGACAAAAAGAATTAAAACGTTACGAAAAGTTGCACAAGGTTAGAGCGAAATCTGATCCTCCTTTGATTTAACCAGTTTCAAAATATCCGTTTCAATTTTTCGCCATACACATTATCATGTCATTTTCAATTCTACGTTCAAAGTTAGGTGCCCATCCTTGTCCTAAATACCACGTTTTCAATATACAGACTCTTAATTAATTCGTGTAACTGAGAAACATACCTGTAAAATGAGTTTTCAAAATATATCCACGAAATTTTCTACAATTGCTTACAAAGTCCTGACATTTGACACTGTCAAAATAATTTTTCAAAATAAAATTTTAACAGCTGTTTTGGGGGATCAAATTCAAAAGTGGACCTCGCTTATGGAAAAATCAATGTTAATTCAGAGGACCACTTTTCCTTGTCTAAATTTATTAATTACCAAAAAAATAAGACAGACGGTGATTTCTGTTTATAAAATATTGCAGATCGAGATGGAGAGATGGTACAATATTTTATAGATTTCTACAATATTTTACTGACAGAAATCACCGTTTGACTTAATTTCTTTGTAATTAAACAAATTACACAAGCAAAAGTGCGCCTCAGAATTAACATTATATTTTCCAATAAACAAGGTTCACTTTAGAATTTCAATCCATGAATGAAGGTTAAAAATTCAATTTAGGAAAATTATTTTCACAGTGTTATAACATCAAGGGTTTTTTTTTTTTTTTTAGAAACTAGAAATTTCATGAGAATATCTGTAGAACTTTCGCTTTTACACGTCTGTATGTGTGTGGGGGGAGGGTCGTCGACCAGAAATCATGGTAAAAGGGGGTCGCGGCATGAAAAATGTTGAGAAATACTTCGTTAAACCATCGACATCACATAATCACCTACGCATTTGCGTGAGAGTTGACTGGTCTGTTTACATTTCAAAGTCAACGTTACTTTGCATTTGGCATTGAAGTTCAGACAAAAAAATTGTGAAGCTAGAAACACATTATAAAGACAGTTTCCTAACACTTTATTTCATTCATTCTAACATACCATATTTATAGACGGGTTCGGTTAAGCTACTTATTTTTCAGTATCATAACATGAAAGCGAAACTCAGGTTGTCAGTGACTGTTATGTAAAACCAGGACAATTTCAAATCCTTACCAGAAAATCAATGTAAACCAAGGGTGTCAGGAATTTTCCCAAGCGGAGGCAATGCTAAGGTAGGCTATATATATATATATATATGTGTGTGTGTGTGTGTGTGTGTGTGTGTATGTGTATATATATATATATATACCTAGCCTAGTCGGTAGCGCGCTCGACTTCAGTGCGAGCGGTCCCGGGTTCGATTCCCGGTGAGGGCTCAAAAATTTCGGTGTTGACCCAGCATCGTGAGGACAATTGGGGAGCTTCTGTGAATAAAAGACAGTGGCGATCACAGTGAGAGCTTCGGCTCTCCTCTCCCAACCCGTCTGGTCAGCGTGGGAGCAGTAGACCAACTCCTCCCTTCGGGGAGAGGCCTCGTCCACTAGTGGATTGAATATGGCTGTGATTTATTATATATATATATATATATATATATATATATAATAAATC